>SNQJ01S0014447.1:47434-68605 GCA_010110895.2 Picea sitchensis | reverse complement strand
TAGTCCTTCAAGGGGTGCCACTTTGGAACAATGTGTCCTTTTGGAATGAAACATTGCACGCCTTCATTAATTAACACAAATGGTTAATTGATTTTTGTATACAAAATTAGACATTGATTTCGTACGAATATTATGGAGTGATGGAAATGAATTTTATAATTATACAACATGGGTTTTGTGCAGAACATGACCAATTAGCCGACCCATGGGAAGTTTCCCCAAAAAATGTGTGAGGTGGTTGGTACAGGTGGTTCTTTGAAAGAAACTTGCTCACATTTTCCTTTTGTCGTCAAATGTCAGGTCAACTTCAGTACATTTTACCTTTTCATGAATGTCTAAATCAACCTCCAAATATCTCTTTTGTTGGTAACTATTTAAGCTCAATTTGTAAACCTTTTACTTGATTATGGATATTAAAATCAGGTCCCTCTTAGCTGCTAGTGACTAAAGATTCGACTTGGTCTCACCCTTTTTTTGCATTTCCTTCCTTATTCGACCGACAAACATCTTTTGGTTGACTCAACTAGAAGAAATTCGACTTGAGTAATTCATTTATGGTCAACACAAATTGCTTCAGCCTCAACCCGACTTAATTTAAGTTTACTTCGACTTCGACCTTTGGGGAAATTTAGTTTACTTCTTTCTTGGACCGACTCGACTTAAAAGAAAAATGACTTGAGTAATTCAACTTTGGTCATCCCGACTTGCTTTAGCTGATTTTTATTTCCCGACTCAATTTTCTTTGACTTTGACCTTTGGGGTGATTTACTTCACTTCTACTTGGACTGATTCGATTTAAAAGAAAATTGACTTGTGTAATTCAACTTTGGTCATCCCGACTTGTTTTGGCCAACTTGTATTTCCCGACTCAATTTTCCTTCGACTTTGACTTCTACTCGGACCAATCTTCGAATTCTACTTTTTGATGAGATGTTTATACCATACTTCAACTTCATTTTTCTTGACTTCGAGCTTCGACTTTTTCAATTTCAACTTCTTCAACTCCTTGCTAAGATGTTTATACCAAACTTCTTGGTATCTACTGCATTTTATTGAAACACTCGATTTTGATCCTTTATCCGTGCATTTAGTTATTCGACTTGACCCATTTAATTGTTTCGACTCGACTTAAGGTTTGACTGGTTGAAAAAAATGTTTCTGAATCGACTTAAGGCTTGACTAGTCGAAACTTTTCTTGTTGATAATTTTATACTAGACTTCTTGATATCTACTGCATTTTATTGAAACACTTGATTTTGATCTTTTCTCCTTGCATTTAGTTATTTGACTTGACCCATTTAAATGTTTCGACTTGACTTAAAGTTGACTGGTCAAGACAATTGTTTCGACTTGACTTAAAGTTGACTGGTCAAGACAATTGTTTCTGACTCGACTTAAGGCTTTACTGATTGAAAATGTTCTTGCTAAGACTTTTATACCAGATTTCTTGACTTCATGACTTGTATGGATCCATATTGGATTCTCCATTTACCCTTTTATCTAGACAATTTCTTCTTTTGTGCATGAATTTTAATAATACATTCCACCATAGATCATATTTCCACTAGGATGAGTGCATCAAGTTCATACAATATATTTAGTCAACTTCTATTGACATTCAAGTCACCTTCATAACATTATGTCCAATATTGACAATGCTTGACATTCAAGTCACCTTCATAACATTATTTCCAATATTGACAATGCTTCTCAAACCAGTCAATCAATTATACTTCACCTATCTATCAAGGTTTACATCAATGAAAACCAAATTGCCAACACAATCAAATGGAATGGTGGAGGCCTTCAAGCAAATACTGGAGAATGCACTGCCCAAGGTGTGCAACATAGGGAGCGATGACTGGGATTTAATGATCCCTGTAGTACTATGGGATTACAGAACTAAATGAAATAAGTTGACAGGACAAACATAATTAAGCTATCATTTGGTCAAGAAGCAGTCATGCCCATGGAATTTCTTATACTAAGTCTCTGCATTGTGGCAATGACATATCTTACAGATTCTTGCATAGTAGAAGAAAGGCTAGCAAAGTTATTAACACTAGAGGAAGATTTCCTTATTGTAGGTTTCCATCAATGAGTTCAGAAGGCGTGAGAAAAGGCATGGAATGAGAGACACATCAAGAAGAAGAAGTTATAGATAGGATATCCAGTACTACTTTATGACAACAAGTTCTTACAACACCCAGGAAAGTTCAGGATGCATTGGCTAGGACCATACGTCATTAGATACGTAACTGACGTAGGTGTTATTCAACTAGAGAAGTTGGATGGACAAGTCATGGAGGGACTAGTGAATAGGATCCGAATGAAATTGTATAGGGACGATCATCCTTCCACTTAATAGAAGAGTCACACAACTTACAATTGTATCATAGTGTACTATAGGAAGGAAAATATAGAAAAAGACAAAAAAAGAAAGAAAAATAGGAAAAAGTATGAAATGAAAGAGGTTGGGCGTTGACGAGGTAAAAAAGTTTCGGTTATTCGTCAAGAGGGGAAGCAATAATCCATCATAGATATGAAGAAGAGTACATGGAAGGAAACATAGGCAACAAAACTAAGATTCAGAAATAGGGAGAGATCGCACAGAAAGTTGAGACCGTGCGCATGACAAAAAAGAGCATTTAAACACAAACCATGATGGGACGTATAATAAAGAGTCATCATGATGAAAAATTAGTGGTGATACATAGCATTAAATACATGATATCTAGACTGATTTCCAAATCGAACGGAAAATTCACTGAAGATACGAAGGGATGGAGAAATAAAATCAAGTAATAAATTCCAACCATTAGTGGATTAGACATAAAAATTAGGCACGAAAGGAGACTACACCTGGAAATAAACTAGAAAATAAAGCAAAGTACCAATGAGAGATTATTATTCGCCATAGAGAGATGAATATTTCACAGTCGAAGAAGAAGAAGTCACAGAGCCGAAAAACAAAATAGAGTTTCAAAACTAGGTAGTAGGTAAAATTAGTATCACAGAGGAAGATGACACCTAAGGAAACAACAACATCGGCCTCAATACCAAAGAAACTGCGCAACCAACCTGCAATGAAGCACATGAAGCTTCATCTTCGACTAAGATATTTCCCAGGGATTATGTTTCAACAAGAAATTCATCAGCAACACTTATCGACTTATAGAAGGAGGTAAGGTATCCATTAGTCGAGCCATCAATCCTAGAAGGCGTCATAATAGAAGGCGATATGTTAGGACTGATACCAACTTTAAAGTACAATGGCCATGATATCAAAGATGAAAAGAAGTTTATGGAGATGGCATCCAACAAGTTTCTAATGAGATTCATTAGCTCCAAGACCCACATTATCGTCATAGAGCCACAAGTATGGGTGAGGGGGTTGAAGAAAGAAGGTCTTCTTAACTTGTTTGAGATACCGCATTTGGGATGGAGCCCAGAGATCACCGCCTGTGTGAAAATGCTAGTAAGTTGTGTGCACGAAGGATATTTGTGTTTAGACAAGCCAATATTCATTGATATTGATCTAATAGTGTGCATTACAGGTCTCTCGTTGAAGCATTTGGACCCTGCCTAAGAGTTTTTCGATAAGAAGAAGGAAAAATCTATCGTCAAGAGTATGAAAGACAAGTTTCACACATTCTAAGGACAACACGGTATGGATGTCGCTAGCATAAGAAAACTCGTGGTAAGTTTTGCAACGCAAGCCTTAGATTGCAAATTATTGAGGAAATGCATAAAATATCAGGTCCCGACAATAGCTATAGAGGTTGTCGAACAATGCATATAGGGTGTCTAGATGAACTGGGAAACATTTATATTGAACCAATTTTTGATTGATTGCGAGGAAGCACAAGACAAGGGGACAAAATTACACTACTCTTGGTTATTGATCCTGATTGTACTATCATCTTGGAGGGAGTCGAACGAAAATAAATTTTTGAACATGAAGGGCAAGTCATGCTTAGTCGCGTGCTATCAAAACCTTTGGTACACTACACATAAGGCACACTAGATGGATACTAATATCGCATTCTATATCTACAAGGAAGTTATCAAAGATAGCATAGAAAATACCCCACACATATTACCCCTAGTAGTCGAGGCATACAAAGCAGTGGCGTAGTTTAAGGCAGGGCGCCACCATAGGTATGTTTAGGTGAAGAAATACCTAGATCAATAGTGGCTTCCAACACGATACCGACTAATAGAAGAAGAGATGGGAACCATCATGGATGATTGGGACAAAGAGTGGAAGATTCCACCAATAGATATAGATCCATCGATGCAGGCCAACCCCCAAGTATATTACGTCGATTAAGAGGAACATGAAGATGAAGGGTAACACGAAAAAGGAAAGGGGACAGAGGAGCAATCACCACCGCCAACACTATGAAACAACCACAAGAGAAAGGAGCCAGAGACATGAAAATACATATATCAACAACTCAAGCGCAAATTCATTAAGGAAGTCCCTATTCAGGAATTAACAAAGGAAGAATTGGAGTAGATTGGTGACCAGGTAAAAGAAGTCACTGATGACGCATTTTAGCACGCAACACAACAACACGAAGAAATGAAAAAATGGATGCAGGCACAAATGGAAGAGTTATGACTGCTATTAGAAGCCGCAAATATTGTGCCAAGGTGACAAACTAAAGAGGAACTATAATATACCAGATATAAAAGTATGCAGAATAGAAATAAAATGCTAGAAATGGTAGAATAACAACAATATAACCAAAACAATCACCACAATAACATTGAAATGATATAAGAGTAACAACAGAAATAACACTTTAATTCTAAGAGAAATATTCATTGGCCTCTTCGAGGGGGCAACCTCGAGTCGAGCAAAGCTCTATTACAATAATATCTAGGCTAGGGTTCTCATACCCTCGACTCCTATTTATACTAAATATGTCTATGAAAAGAAGCATCTAGAGGAAGATCCTTCTAGAAGCAGAAGCTTCTATTAGGTCTTCTTGCATTCGACTTATTCTATTTTATTGCAAGGCCTTATTAATATTGACCTTTATTACATCCGGATATATTGTTGTACCTATGTGCAGGTTAGGACCCTAACATGTCCTCCCCCTTAAAAACAGTCTTGACCTCAAGGCTTGAGATGTGGAAACTGTCGCAGAATGGTAGTTGGTTCCCAAGTGGCATCTGCTAGAGTTGTATCTTTCCACTGGACTAACACTTCCTTGATGGTTCTCTGACGTAGGCGACGCTCACGCTGGTCCAAAAATGCTTGTGATTGTAGCCAAATGAATCCTTCTTCGTCTAACTCGGGAAGGTTGGTTTGAATTTGACACTTAGTTCCAATCACCTTCTTTAAGAATGAAACATGAAAAATATGATGTAGTTTAGAATCACTGGGCAAAGCTAACTGATAGGCCACCTGTCCCACATGCTTGAGAATGGTATAAGGACCATAAAACTTGGGCGCTAGTTTTTGACAATGCTTGACCTTGAGGGAATTGTTCTTGTAAGGTTGCAATCAAAGAAACATCTGATCCCCTTCTGCAAATTAATGTTCAGAGAAACCTTGATATGCTTGTTTCTTCATGCGATTATGTGCCATGACCAAATTATCTTTGAGGGTATGGAGAATAGCCTCATGAAATGTAAGCATTTGGACAACTTCCTAGACCTTCGAGACACCCGGTAAGTATGAGAGAACTGAAGGTGGATTTTGTCCATATACCACTTCAAAAGGAGTCATGCGTGTAGCTGTATGGTATGAAGTGTTGTACCACCATTCAACTAGGGGTAACTATTGATCCCATTGATTTTTCTTTTTCAAGGCAAAACACCTCAAATATGTTTCCAAACACTTGTTGACAACTTCCGTTTGACCATCAGTCTAGGGATGATAAGCTGTACTGAGATGCAATTGGGTGCCTTGTAGCTTGAATGGTTCTTGCCAAAAATTGTTGGTGAAAGTTGGGTTGCGATCAGAAACAATAGAATGCGGCATGTCGTGAAGCTTGAAGACCTGATCCATGAAAATTTGAGCCACCGTGGATGTTGTAAATGGGTGTTGAAGAGCACATAAATGAGCATACTTGGAAAGGAGATCAACAACCACCATGATGACTGATTTATTTCCTGATTTGGGTAAGCCTGTAATAAAATCCATAGAGATATCCCTCCAAATAGAAGGTGGAATCAGAAGTGGTTGTAGTGTGCCCGGAGATTTTATTGTTTCACCCTTGTTGCGTTGACACACATCACATTCAACGACAAAATTATGAATGTCTTGTTTCATACCATCCCAGAAAAAAGAACGTTTGGCCCTGTCATAGGTTTTGGTAAACCCTGAGTGCCCAACTGTGGGTGTAGCATGAAGCTCAGAAAGTACCATGGAATTAAGTTTTGATTATTTACTTAAATACAAACGACCTTTTTATCGAAGTTCATCATGGAGCCAAGAGTACCCTGGGGAAGCTGAATCATTGGACTGCAATTGTTGGATCAGATGCGAACTTTTAGGATCGTGTAGCCATTCTTGGCAAACGGCTTGGATCCAATCTCGTACAATGAAGGAAAGAGAAAAAAAGGGACCCGTCATCTTCATATTTTCAAGAAAGTGCATCTGCAACCACATTGTCTTTTCCTTTCTTGTAAATGATCTCATNATGGTTTATCTTAATTTGGAAGTGTTGCCCCAATAGATAAGGGTGTTGCAGATCAACGACATGCCAAATAGCCTACATTACCTTTTCATAGATTGATTTTCCCAGATTTCTTCTAGACAGTTGCTTGCTGGTAAAGGCCAATGACTGACCCTCTTGCAAAGGTCTTTGTGAAATTAGGAAGGGCCAGGACTAGAGTGGTGTACATGGCCATCTTCAAGGTTTGAAAAGCTTGAGAAGTTGTTGGAGTCCAAGTGAAAGAGTTCTTGTTTAGGAGTGCAGTGAGAGGTGCTGCAATCTTTCCATAATTCTTAACAAAATTGCGATAATAACTTGTTAAGCCCATAAATCCACACAATATTTTGAGAGTCTTTGGGTGAGGCCAGTCTTGCATAGCTTCAATTTTTTTAGGATCCACCTTGACGCCGTCATTTCCAACTAGATGACCCAATTACTCGACTTTTGAGGCGCCAAAAGCACATTTAGACTGCTTCAGGAAAATTTGGTGCTGAGAGAGTAGATGGAGAACTCGATCCACATGAGAAAGATGGTATGTCCAGGTTTTTCTATAGATGAGGATATCATCAAAGAAAAATAAGACAAAATGACAGAGAAAAGGATGAAAGACATGATTCATGAAGCTTTGGAATGTGGAGGGGGAATTACACAAGCCAAAGGGCATGACCAAAAACTCATAGTGGTCCTCATGAGTTCTAAAGGCAGTCTTGGGAATGTCTGCCTCTTTCATATGTATCTCATGGTAGTCATTAAGATCAAGTTTAGTAAAGAACTAGGCACCACTCAATTCATCCAAGAGGTCATCAATGACAGGAATGGGAAATTTGTCTTTAATGGTAAGTTTGTTGAGGGCCCATAAGTCATGAAAAATTCACCAAGAACCTTCTTTCTTTAAGACCATGACCACCGAAGAAGAGTAGGAGATTGTACTAGGGCGGATAACGCCTGCGTTAAGGAGTTCTTGGACCATTTTGTCAATTTCATTTTTTTTGGAAAAGAGGTGACAATACAGACAGATATTCGGAGGAAGGCTTCCTTGTACAAGGGGAATGGAATGATCATGAACACCACGGGAAGGAGGGAGTCCCTGGGGAGTGGAAAAGACCAGTGGATGTTTAGAAAGGATGGATTGGAGGTCTTTCGGCACCGAGGGTGTCTATGTTGCTTGTATGGCATGGAGTTGGGCAATAACACCAGAATGACCCTTTTTTAGTAGATTTTCCATGCGATGGGAACTAATGATCTTAGGTGAACTGGTGGTGATGCATTAAAACTTATATCATTGGCCCTCCTGGTCAAATTTTATGGTTAATTCCTTAAAATCCATGAGAATGGGACCCAAAGTCCTTAGCCAGTCTGCACCCAACACAATGTCACAACCGCCCATGTTGATAGAAAACATATGAGATTTCAGGTGGTAGTCACCAATTTGGAGACACACATTTTCATAACGCCCTCCACATTTCATGGAGCCACCATTGGTAATCATAATTTGGAAATTATTGGCTGCATGGATGTAGCAATTAGTTTCTTGGGCAATGCAACGATGAATAAAATTATGGGTGCTTCCACTATCAACCAGAATGATGACCTTCCTATGCTTGATGTAACCGATTAGCTTGAGGGTTTGGGGAGCAGAGAAGACAGTGAGAGAATTTAGGGAAATGACCAGCTCGACTTCGGGAGGGTCTGAGGGAGGGGTGATGTCAGTGATTGCAGGTGACTTAGACACAAGGGGAGTTTCAACCTCCTCTTCCGAAATATCCTCCGAGATGGCCATAAAAATATTTTGTTCCTTACACTTGTGGCCCAAGAAATGTTTGTCATCATANTGGTTAATTCCTTAAAATCCATGAGAATGGGACCCAAAGTCCTTAGCCAGTCTGCACCCAACACAATGTCACAACCGCCCATGTTGATAGAAAACATATGAGATTTCAGGTGGTAGTCACCAATTTGGAGACACACATTTTCATAACGCCCTCCACATTTCATGGAGCCACCATTGGTAATCATAATTTGGAAATTATTGGCTGCATGGATGTAGCAATTAGTTTCTTGGGCAATGCAACGATGAATAAAATTATGGGTGCTTCCACTATCAACCAGAATGATGACCTTCCTATGCTTGATGTAACCGATTAGCTTGAGGGTTTGGGGAGCAGAGAAGACAGTGAGAGAATTTAGGGAAATGACCAGCTCGACTTCGGGAGGGTCTGAGGGAGGGGTGATGTCAGTGATTGCAGGTGACTTAGACACAAGGGGAGTTTCAACCTCCTCTTCCGAAATATCCTCCGAGATGGCCATAAAAATATTTTGTTCCTTACACTTGTGGCCCAAGAAATGTTTGTCATCATANTAGTGGAGCAGAGGGAGTAGTGGGATTTATTGGTTTAGTGCGAGGGATGAAGGAGGGTTTTTGGTTTTGAGAAGATACAACATGTTGTGATTCTTTATCTCTTTTAGTCACTTCCACTCAACTCTGAGGTTGAGCCATGAGGACATGGGTCTGAATCTTTTCCTTGAGGCCATTGATAAAACACTCTCAGAAAAAGGCATCAGACATGCCCTCTGTCCGAAAAGCCAGGCGCTCAAAAGCAGCTATAAAGTCTTCCATTGTTATTGATTGTTTCAACTTTTTCAAATGGCCCAAATGGTTGGTGTCAGTGTCAAAGCGTTCATAAAGCTCTGCCACAATGTGTGTCCAAGGAATATACCCTTGACGGGAATTTTTTCTCCATTGCCACCATTGCCAATGTTCTTGATCTAGATGGAGAACACCATGCTAGAGTTTGTCCAAGTCATCTGTAATGTTGTATAAAGAGAAATAATGTTCCATTTGGGTTACCCAACTAGTGGGATCCGAGCCATCAAATTTGGTCACATCCACATGTGGAATTCGTAGGTCATGTTGAAAGTGATGGTGTTGAAAGTTATGGGAATGAGAGGAAGTTTCAGCTTCAATATGTGGAGGTGGGTCAGATAAAGGGTTATCCGTAGGGATATGCAACTTGGTGCAGAGCATCGAGCAGACAGATTCAAGCTGGGTGGTCAGGTCTTGTTTGATTTCCTCCATTGAGGACTACATGGTTGTATTGATGGCGACAACATTAGCACTGAGTTGTTTCACTTCTTGTTGGGTCTCGGTGAGATTAGATTGCAAGGTATTGAGGCAAGCTTCCAAATCTTGGCTACAGGTATGGGCCATGATGACGAGGGAACTGAAATGGGTGGGTGGGGTCAATTTTTTTTCCGAAAAATGATATGTATGAATGTGATAAGGGCAAAGAGATGAATTGGAATAGGTCTCAAATAATGGTGAAAAAATTCCATATTTTTTTTTTTTTTTTTACACCTATAGAGTTATACTCTAGTCTGAAGAACACTGCAATGATGAAATGCCCAAATTCTTAACCAAGAATAAATGTGTAGTGATTTGGAAACCTGAACACAGTTGCACGACAATAGATCTTGTTTGTTTTAATTTGTTTATGTTTTTGTCCCCCAGGGTTAGGTATTCAAGGGTTCTACAGACAAGGGTTTTCCCTGTGCTATAGCTCTATGATATACGTGTGGGGTCCAATAGTAGTACTCTGCCCAATATCTTAGGGAATTAACTAAGGAGGCTAGACCGTGCCCTTAACCGTACTACCCGACTACCCAGGTACTAGAGAGTATCTTCCTGAGTGTTGTTCTCGGTGGCACTATAACAGTCAGGCGACTGATCGATTTATCTAAAGAGGGCTTTAGGAAATCTAGGTTGATCCGTACACAGGTGTCGTCTGATACGCTACCACTCGAAGGGGTACCAACATGGGTTACAAGGTTGGCCAATAGATGTGTGCTTAGGTACCACTTGTATTTCCTGCATGTATGAATCCCTCAACCGCGGGTTTATGCATGTAACGACAGATATCTGTGGCTTAAATACGTTGTAATACATCTCTACCCTGAAAAAAATTTAACCCACAATTTTTGTCGAGGAAAGTGATCTGATACCACTTGTAATATACCAGATAAAAAAAGTATGCAGAACATAAATAAAATGCTAGAAATCGTAGAATAACAACAATATAACCAGAACAATCACTAAAATAACATTGAAATGATATAATAATAACAACATAAATAACACTTTGATTCTGAGAGCAATGTTCATGGACCTCTTCGAGGGGGAAACCTCCAGTTGAGCAGAGCTCTATTACAATAATATCCAAGCTAGGGTTCTCATACCCTTGACTCCTATTTATACTAAATGTGTCTATCAAAATAGTCATCTAGAGGACGATCCTTCTAGAAGAATAAGCTTCTATTAGGTCTTCTTACATTCGAATTATTTTATTTTATTGCAATGCCTTATTAATATTGACCTTTATTACATCCAAATATATTGTTCTAACTATGTGCGGGTTAGGACCCTAACAGGAACCAACAACCATCATGACCAAGACTAGAGAGGTCGGCTCTGTAATATCCCAGTCCTTGGAATTCAGAGGGGAGATAAGGCTAATTAAGCTAGCACCAGGAGCAGTTGAGTTCCACACGACTAAGATGCAAGAACAGTCTAGGGCATTAGGTCACATAGATCTAGTGTTATCTCAACTGCCAATGGATGTGTTGTAGGAGATACAAATGGATGCAACATAAGAGATAAATGTATGAGTCGAGAAGACATCTACTCAGCTAGTGAAGCTCACAACAGAAAAGGTGTCCTTAGAGACAAAATATAACAAATTTAAACAAGAGCACGATGAGGCTGCGTAGAAAGTAGAATGAATGCAACATGCATTCGAGTGAGTCTAGCAAGAATTCCCATAAGCGTTGGCTGAGAAGGAGGCCCTAGTGGAGTATCAGGTCACTAAGATAAGTTAATCCATTCAAGGCTTATGCGCATGAATAGTGGATATGGAAGCATGTGTAACACCAAGTACACCACCTAAAGAGAGGGAGACAAGGACACAAACTGTGACCACAATGGTCGACATCATAAAAACTATAGAGGTAGAGTGTGCACAACTATATACAAAAACTATGGGTGTTTGGACACAACTGAATGAAGACAAGGTCCAACAGGAGGTAAGCCAAAGGATTTAGATTGTGCAAGGAAAAGTGCAGAAATTACAAGTCATAATGGGCATATTGCCACCAACAGAGATGGTAACTACAATGAACAAAAATCAAAATTTGTATTCATAAATGAATTAGCTCAGAGAAAAGCAATAGGCTCATGCAAAGTATATAGAATTTTTACAAGAATAAGCATACAGAGTGTCAATGACCCTCACAACAACTTGAGGACTCATCAATTAGGCAGATGCAAAAGGTATCAAGAAGGTGTAGGATTGCGTGATAGTCGAAATTGTCGATCAAATTTTGTAGAAGGAACTGGAGGTTAAGGAAAAATACACAACAACAAACGAGACCTTCAACTCCTTCATGTTGCATTGGAAATAGGAATGAGTGGCTTGGGACGAGCCACAGGTAAGTGTTGGGGGCTTGTTGGAGAGGCATGTTGGATAAGTTTTGGGATCTGGGCCAAGAAGGAACTCAAAGAGAAAAAAGGAAATCAAAAGATGGACTAGTGTGTGCCACGGAGCATATGCCAAGGAGTGCGACAAAATGATGCATGACAGAGTGGATGCCAAGGAGGGTGAAAAAAGGATGCGCGACGGAGAAACGCGCAGAAGGCGGGAAACAATTATAAACTAAAGGGTTTGGGGACATTCTTGTCCACTTTTATAATGAGTTTTGGGGGACACTTTTTCCACTTTTTTAATGGGCCTAGCCCGATTGATATTTATAAATATGTAGGGATAGATATGAATAAGGAGAAGTAAGAAAGTGATGGTGCATGTAATTGCAAATGATTTTTGGGTAAGGGAGTCAAGCAATGGAAGAACTTGGTAGTGTGACTAAGAAGTGAACTCACATTGCAACAGAGTGATTAGGCAGGTTTGGGATGATATTATTATTTCATACTTTGTAGCACAGTGCGTAGTTGTAAGAAAAGTTAATAATGAATAATATAAGAAGCCAATTGTTGTGGACGTAGCCCAAGTTGGGTGAAACACATAAATTTGTGTGTTATGGTGTGTTTGAAATTTATGTTGTTTTTTGGTTTATGTTGAATGAATAGATCATATATGATATTGTAATGTTGTGTATAGATTATATTTTATGACAAAGTATCTTTTAACCATGAGAAATGCGCATGTAAGTAAAGGCTCTGAATGATGCCCCACTTCTCCTCAGCACTGTAAAACATTGGTTCCTGCAAGCCCTCTAGATTCCTCGGTGATAATTCACTTGCTCTGCAGGTGATGCTAAAAGGGCCGATGTTTAAGGGTTTTGTTGGTATTTGACTGATTAACCTCGGGTCTTCCCTTTGCATGCCAAGGAAATACAAGGAATCACTCTAAACTTAGGACTTTTACTAATTCACCTTATCCATGTTGGATGATTTCTCAAGTCCATACCTTTTCCTTGATATCAACAATTTCGATCAACATGTTAGCTTATGCAAACATAGGTGGAACAATATGCATAATGCTTGAACATGGGTTGCAAAGAAATGGTAATCTCTCTATGTTTGCACCTAGAGTTCCTAGAAGGACAGATTTTAGAGTTTTAAATGCTATTGCAATACAACCAAGATAGGTATATTTGACTATTGTTTCGTACACACCCACCCACACAATACATCCACATAAGATGGGAGGAGGGGAAAAAAAAATGATAGGTTTCAAGTCTTTCCCTACTTTATTTAAGATAATGATCTTTGCATATGTTTGAGAAGGAGATGCAAGAACCACCATTATCTTCCCTACAACATATTCATACCCATTGTTTCCTTTGTCTACGATGCCATGAACATGAGATTTGGTACTAATAACACCATCCATAGAGACTCCATCCCAATAAGTCATGGCATAGAGAGACAAGGCTATCTTCCTAGCTTCATCAATAACATGTCTCATTATTGCTCATGCTTACACAATGATAGTCATTGTAGTTTTGTTGATTCTAGTTATACATCCATAGTTGGTAGCAAAAGTGATTAGGCTTTGGTTTCCCACATATACTAGCTTTGATAGACTATAAGATAATCAACTAACTACGCGAATGTTTTTCTCAATGTTTCTCACTACAATACTAACAACCTTTACTAGATTGTATTTTGTTGCAAGTGATGCAGAGTTGGCTAATTTACAAATCCCATGATTCTCCTAGATGCCTTGGTAGTTGGAAATAATGCAATTAGAATTCGCATGATCACTGATGTATTCAATGAGTAGATGTGTTATTGTAATGTACATAGGGAGGATAATTAATATTAAGTTAAGTACCTAGGGAGATACTTATGAGGGATAATTAATGTAGTCTAACCATACTCATGGAAGAAGACCCATTAGGCTATTGGTATGTGAGCTCGTTAATTAATGCAATAGGCCATACTCATTGAATAAGGTCTACTAAGTAATTAGTGTATACTAATTTATGGATTGTAATAATGAAGGATAATTGGCATAGATCCATAAGAATACTCTTGGGAAAGAGTATATACACACATCAATATATGGACATGCTGAATTTTGTATTATAACAATCATAGCTTGTGGAGTGAGTCCTTTCATAAAAAAATAATTAATAATGTCATCCTACATGAGTGATTTTCTCTACAATGTTGAGGTTTATTATTGGATTGATTAAAAAATTATTCTAAAATAGTCTTTAATCTAGTAAGGATTGAAATATGCATTTTTTCCAATAAACAAACCAAAGTGAAAAATTACAATATAAACTCTATCATATTATTTGTATTAAAATTTATCATAACTTTTGTTTTTCATCATTAAAAATAATTCTACATTATAAATCAAATATTCAATAATCACCATAAAAACAAATTAAAATCTAACATTAAATATAATTATAAAATATTAAAATAAAATAAAACACAAAAATTTCAATTATAATTCAATTACTTACTTACTTAACAATCACCAAGTATTAACTTTATCATAAATTTTCTTTTTCATCATTAAAAATAATTCTACATTATAAATCAAATATTCAATAATCACCATAAAAACAAATTAAAATCTAACAATAAATATAATTATAAAATATTAAAATAAAATAAAACACAAAAATATCAATTATAATTCAATTACTTACATACTTAACAATCACCAAGTATTGCAAATCTTATAAATGCCTAAAAGAAAAGCCATACTCTTTATTAAAAAAATACAAAGATGCATTCTTATATCGAGATAGCTTAAAAATGAATTTGTAAACTTTTATGAATTATTTGAACAAAACTTTTTATATACCTTGTTAAAGATTCAATATAATCTTTTAATCAAATTAAAAAGTCATTCGAGGTAATCCTTTAATAAAAAAAAAAGGTCACATTAACCTGCAAAACAAACCTTACCAATATAATTTTTTAATCAAATAAGAAAAGTCTTTTAATATAATCCTTTAATTAAAAAAGTCTTCTTGTTTGTAGGATAAGGGACCCCCCTTCGTTTTGACTGGTAAAGTCTACAAAGGTATACATACCCCACCCCCCTTTGGATTTGAACTTGTGACC
Source organism: Picea sitchensis (assembly GCA_010110895.2). Taxonomy (NCBI): domain Eukaryota; kingdom Viridiplantae; phylum Streptophyta; class Pinopsida; order Pinales; family Pinaceae; genus Picea; species Picea sitchensis. The sequence continues at coordinate 53,332 of SNQJ01S0014447.1, read as the reverse complement.
CATTAGGCCCACTCAAGTTGTATATATATATATATATATATTATTATTTAAAAAATTATATGTTGTACAAGTTTTTGGAAGGGAGAAATTTTGGGAAAGTAGTTATTCAAGAAAGGTGAAATTAGGAGTAACAATAATATATATTAAAAAATATAAATAATATTTTAAATTGCAATGATATTTTAAATTACAATGTATCGATCAAGAAGAGGATAATGTTGCTCCTATTGCAACAAATGTATTGATCAAGAAGAATAATGTTTCTTTTATTGCAACAATTACACTATTGAGATTATTAATTTAATTTGTACTAATAATTATATGAATATATTTAACATAATATTGAAACTTTAATAACCATAAGGATTCTATTAGAAAATGAGAAACAAAATTGAAAATACATATATAAAATTCTAACATCTTTTTAAAATTAAACCTTACATATATAAACTTCAAACATCTTTGTAAATTTGAAGCATTATTCTTGTTCCATGGATAGGGTATTGATTTATTAGACTTGGGCTTGAAGAAAAACACACATGCATTAAAAGTTTTTCATATCCACAACTATAAAGTGAGTATTATTAAGTTTTTGTACTTAAATAATTTTTAAAATAATATTTAGTATAGTTTAGTCTTTATTTTATAGTGATATTTTAAATAAATATAATGAAAATATTTGGAATAAATTATGTATTTGTAATAATGGAATAAAAATATTTAAGTTTTTAATACAATTTTAATTTAAAACTCTTTATTTCCAAAACTAGTTCCCAAACTCCCACTTTCTTGATGTTGAAGCTTCCAAAAAACTCCAAAATTTCCAAAACAGTTCCCAACTAATTATAAAATTTTTCTATCAATTCCCAAGTTCCCAAAACCTCCAAAGCTAGTTTCAGAGATATTGAAAATGTGAAAAAAAAACGATTAGTTTTTTTTTTCCAAGTAAAAATTTGCTCAAAATTATATTAGAGGTATTATTTTCTTTACATACAAACATCCAAGAGGTACTTTCATCATCCAAAGACATAAGGATGTCCATGGCAAAAAACCTTCAAAAACCATAACAAATAAAACCAAAGACTCACATGACATGACAGAACTACAATCTGCCATAGGAGATTATCAAAAATACATACTGAAAAGTTTTCAAGGGCTGCTCGAACATACTAAAAAATACAAGCCACAACTCAAAAATATCTAAGCTGAGAGTTTAGTAGATAATTATATGCTTTGGCTCCTGATCTCCACCCAGTTCCCATTGGTAGAAAGTAATCCTTCTTTCAGTATCCCTAAGAGCTTCCTTGGAGAGCTTGTCGGCCTCTTTATTAAACTCCCTGTAGATGTGATGGAAGCTTAGTCTCTGGAATTTTTTACATAGATCTAAGGTTCGCTTTTTCCATCTCTCAATATAGCATACATTCAACTTATCCTTGCCATTAAGCCAACCTATAATTACTCTTGAATCTCCTACTACTTGAAGCCTTTGAAAAGCTAGGTAGTTGGCTAATGTAAGGGTATCCCAAATACCCATTAGTTCAGCCTTTGTATTTGATCCTTCACCAACATTTAGGAACCATCTGTAAACCCGATAATCAAATGTTTTTATGACTCCTCCCGCTCCACATAATAATCAGTCAATGCTTGCTGCCCCATCAAAAAAAATTATGGCTGCCCCCGTCTCAGACTAAAAAAAACAAAACAAAAAAAAACAATCCTTTGTGAGTGATTTAGTGATAAAGGATTTACTCGGATTGAAAAGACCCAAAATCTTGAATAAAACAGAGTGGATAGATGGAGCCTTGTTTTCAAAAACACATTTATTTCTTTCAAGCCATAGTCCCCAACAAGTGATTTTCGCAAGTTCAGGGAAAACAAATTTGTCATTTGTCCACTGGAGGTAACAATATGTAATATCTTGTCCCTTCCAATCATTGTTTAAGTTCAACAGATGTTTTAGCCATGCCCAGACTTTCCTTGTGAAGTTGCATTCAATGAACAGGTGTTCTATAATTTCCAAGTTTCTTTTGCAAAAAACACACCAGCCAGGCCCTACCCAACCTCTTCTTTGTAGTCCTTCCCAAGTTAAAATCTTCCTGTTTATAGTCAACCAAGTGAAAAGTTTAATTTTTAATAAGGTATTCCACTTCCATAGTTTATGTTTCCAATTTGCTTTCTGCTGATAATTTCTAGTAGAAACAAGAGTTGAATAAAAAAAATTACAGTCACCTTTCCTAAAGCATCTCCACCTGTCCATAGTAGAGTGTTCTCTAAATTACCCATGATAACTCCAGTAGCCGAGATATTCCTTGTATATCTATCCCATTCATCTGCTAGAATACCACGAAGTCCCAAAGTATGACTATCTCTTCAATAATTTGAACTAACTCTTGAAACCTGTTGGATTTTTGCATGGGCAAGAAGTTCCTGAGACAAAGGGCTTTATCACGCAACCCCAGTATAAAATCTTGACCAATATAGATTTTTTCTCTCGAACCTGACAGCCAACTATGCCAATGAGATATCAGATGAACCGATTTCAACAAGTTTCTCTAGACTCTAGAAGCTGAACTCTGCCCAAAATTTGTCGATCTGAACCACCTTGTCACATCTTGGTGCTTTATATATTTATCTAAGACATTGTTGTGCCAAATACCTTCGCGATAGAGAGTATTCCAAAGAGTATTTTCCAGCAGGGTTGTGTTAAATTATGCTAAGTCATGGAAACCCCAACCACGAGAAGACTTAGGCCTCAAGATTACCTCCCACCTGCATAAGTATATGTGACTTGAAGACAAATTTCCATTCCATAAAAAATTATAAAGTAATTTGTGGATTTGTGCAATAACTAATTTTGGGATTAATTCAATCGTCATCCAATAAACGGATTGACTCTCAAGAACCGACTTTAATAAAAAATATCTCCCTCCCAAAGATAGCCAACGGTAGCACCAATTTTTAATCTTTTTCCCAATCTTTGTTAATAGCCACGACTAATCCGCTGCCCTTTGACGTCTAGTTTTTAAATGAATGCCCAAATATTTGAAACTAGTGTTTAAGGCTGAGAAAGTATATGGTAGCACTGATTTGAAAGGAATCAGCTCAGTATCAGTCAAATATTCATAATGCACCATAGTCTTTGAAGAATTTACTTGCAATCCTAAAGATTTACAAAACAGATTTATGAGATCAAAAATTTATTTTCATTATGTAAGATCAGCCTTTGACAGGATCAAAACATCATCTACAAAAAGCAGATGTAAAATTCTTATCAAATTTGAAACTTTAACCCCCAGGAGTTTGTTCTCCAATTTGCTTTTGTTTAATAAAAGACTTAGAGCTTCCATTACTAAAATGAATAAAAGGGGAGAGAGTGGGCAGCCCTACCGTAAGCCCCTCTCGCTCTTAAAAAAATCTGTAACCTCTCCATTTATGAGCACTGCATAGGAAGGAGATGTAACACAACTCATTATCCATCCAATCATTTGTGTGCCAAGACCAACTTGATTGAGTATCAAAAGAAGGAAGTCCCAATCCATACAATCGTAAGCCTTACGCAGGTCCAACTTAAGGATCAAAGATTTGTTTTTCTTTTTCTTTTTTGTAATACTGTGTAAGAATTCAAAGGTAGTACCTATAGCGTCTTGTATTCTTCTTCCTTCCAAGAAACCTAACTATTATTCTGAAAGATTACAGGATAGTAGAGGCTTAATCTGATTTGAGTTGTGACGTAGGTGTGCTCCGCAGGGCACGTCCGCTCATAGGATCTTCTCTCCCTTCTCGGCCCGAAGAACTTAAATGTTCTTCTATTTCCCTATCAGGAAATATACACCCACAAAAATCTTCAACGCGACCCCCTTCTTACTTATCTGGGAATCGGACTTCACGGTATCATGAGGTCTATGGTCGAGCGCTGGTGTTTCAGATCTCTGAACCCCGATGGAAGTCAACGCCGACCCTTCCTTTACCCTGTCGGGATTTCTCCTATCATGATTTTGCCACTCGTGATATCAAGCAAATGGATTTAACGAACCCCGAATCTCGATGTACCGATGCTCCGATGCACACGTGGTTTGACTATTCAATGTTCTCATCCCCTCGTCAGGATTTCGGACTTCGCGGAATCACGAATCCTAATGCCAAATGTTTTGGGACTTTACTTTCCCCGAATTCTGATAGCTCCCGCCACTTGACCTCCACTAACTCCGCTGTGGCCCATGATATCTTTTAACTGTCGGGAAATCGCATATCGCGATTTCAAATTGCAAGAGTATCCTGTCTTCGAAACTTCCGATACTCCGAACCCTGATACACAATGTACGTGTAGATCCAACGACCTTGACCCACTTGGATCAAAGGCTCTCCCCCTCCTAATCTTTTAACCTCTCGGGAATACCTGCGGTATCTCCCCTGCACCTTGGTGAGATCTGTCTGCTCACGGGATGTCACGAATCCTCCTCGGAGAATGTCGACCATCCGTTCCTCCTTTGAGAAATCTATTGAATGACTGAGTGTTCCTCCATAGAACTCGTTCACCTGTATGCAAGATTGCAATGCTTCTTACCAACCTTCAAAGAACAACTTCGACCCGCTGTCCTTCAACAACTCTGAGGCCTTATCCCTCCTGAGCTTTTACACGACTTCCAAGACCTACAGAAGTCCCTTGCACGCACTCCTTGCGGAAACCTTCAACCACGTCTTCGTGTTGAAAACCCTTGACTCTGCGCACACCTGTAGCAACAGTCTTTAAACACTTTCCTCAGGTTTGCAACCCTGAAGTTTCACTTGGCCTGTGCACTCCATGCACAGATCCGGTGCCCAACTGCACTTGTGGGTGAATGAGAACAAAAGTTATCTCTATCTAGACCTTCTGTCAACGCACTCCTTGCGGACACTTCAACTGCACTCCTTGTAGGAATTCTCTGGCTCAAATAGAGAAACAATTGAAACTCATTCCTATTTCCTCTCAGACTTCACTCAAAGCATGAAATCATAAATACATCACAACAACAAATGCATAACAGGAAGCAAACATTCAAGAGCATATCAATTAACATACATACACAGAGAATAACACAATGCAATGGATTTGAATCAATTTCCTTCTATTAATTCAAGACCTGTACATGGGTGTTCTTACACAGCTCTCTGCATGCTCTTGCTCTTCTTGAATTTCATAATACAAATGCACAATGAGGATGTCTATATCTCGTTTCCCTCTCTCTTCTAAAATTGTCCAATGTAATATTAAATTTCTATCTACCTATTTCATCTCAACATAAATGCCTCTATCTACTTCAGATGAGAGCGGGGCACTCAAGGTATGATTACAATACACAAGTGCGCTTCATTAAATTTCCTCATTAATGTTCGCACAACAATTTCAAGGTGTTTTCAAAATTTGTGCTGGCTTATCCAGTTGTCTTCCGCTTCCGCGCTGGCTCGCTTGATGAGTTGGCGATGCTCATGCATCATAATCCTCGGCTTGAAAACTTTCATGGGCCCCTGTCCATGAGCTCCTGCACGGTCTATACATGCTTTTGTATCTCTACTTCAGTCTCCCAGCTGGCATCTTCAACGGGATGATTCTTCCACTTGATCAGATACTCAAAGTATTCCTTCCACCTGGTCTTCTTACCCACTCGTTTATCCAGTATGCACTCCATCTGCGGCTTATCTGCAACTGGCATTTGCTTTGTCCACTGGATCACTGACTGCTCATTTCCAGTCTTTGTTTCTTCAGCCTTATATGGGTACAAATCAGAGATATTGAATATCGGAGATATTCCGATCCCATCGGGTAATTCAATCTCGTAAGCATTTGCCCCGAACCTTTTCAAGACCTTGCAGGGTCCGATTTTCTTCATCTTCATCTTATTGTATGTTCCCCTCGGGAAC
>SNQJ01S0014447.1:29045-47376 GCA_010110895.2 Picea sitchensis | reverse complement strand
GGCTTGATTCCATCAGTCGCTCCTTCACCTTGCTGTGAAGTTCTTTCATCACCTCAGTGAATTCTTCTTCACTAGCGCTCCTTGTTGCATCCCTTTCTGAATCCCTCAATTCAGAAATCCCTCTTGGCTACACTCCATAAACAACCCGAAATGAACTTTTCCCTATGCTCCGATTCACTGAGTCGTTATATGCAAACTCTGCCTGCGGCAATATATTGTCCCAACTACTGTGGTGCTCTGTCACCAAGCTTCTCAGTAAATCTCCTAGACTTTTGTTTATCACTTCTATTTGTCCATCTGTCTATGAATGATACGCTGAACTAAATGCAAAGTTAGTTCCCATATTTTTCCATAAGGTTCTCCAGAAATGCCCTATGAATTTCGTATCTCGATCCGAAACTATGCTTCTTGGCAACCCATGAAGTCGAATGACCTCTTTGAAAAACAGGTTTGCGATGTGAGTTGCATCGCCGGTCTTCTGACATGGAATGAAGTGTGCCATCTTGGAAAATATATCCACCACCACAAAGATTGAATCAACACCTCTTTGTGTCTTTGGCAACCCCAATACAAAATCCATGCTAATCGCATCCCACGGCCTTTCAGGTATGGGCAATGGTTGATAAAAACCCGCATTCTGCTTCCTCCCCTTCAAATGTTGGAAAATCCTGCATCTGTCCACAAATCTCTTGACCTCTGATCACATCCCTGGCCAAAAGTATGACTCGCTCAGCTTTGCGAATGTTTTGTCATGACTGAAATGTCCGGCCAATCCTCCGCTGTGTTTCTCCTTTAGCAAGTTCTCCCTCATGGAGAATTTCAGAATACATAGCTGATTGCCCTTAAACAACAATCCTTCCTGGATCATGTACTAGGCCCATTGGCTTCTATCTCTGATAACTGGATTCTCAGCTGCTTCATACACCTCCTTGAAATCCTGATCTTTGGCATACATGACCCTGAGATCATCAAAACCCAGCGTTTTGACTCTGAACTCCTGCAACAAAAAACACATCCTGCTCAAAGTATCAACAACTTTGTTAGTAGTACCCGAAATATGCTTAATCACAAAAGTGAAATTCTGCATATACTCAACCCATTTAACATGCTTTTGATTCAACTTCTCCTGTTGAGTCACAAACTCCAATGCATGATTATCACTATACAAAACAAACTCTTTCGGGATCAAGTAATGCCTCCACTTTTTCAATTCCTGAATGATGGCATAGAATTCCTTGTCATACGTGGAGTACTTCAATTTCGCCTCATTGAGATTCTCATTGAAATATGCTATCGGCCTGTCTCCTTGACTTAATACTGCCCCAATTGCAAATCCGCTTGCATTGCATTTCACCTGAAATGTCCTTTGGAAATCCAGCAACACCAAAACTGGTTGTTCTGTAATCTTCCTCTTCAATAGATTAAAACTCTTTTCGGCCTCTTCAGTCCAGTGAAAATATTTATGTCTTTTCTTCATTGTATCCATTATTGCTGTGCTAATTCCACTGAAATTCTGAATGAACTTTCGGTAGAAACGAGCCAATCCATGAAAACTTCTCACCTCGAAAATACTTCTCGGTGATGGCCAATTCTTGATCACTTCCACCTTCTCTGGATCCATCCTCAACTCATTCGCGAAATAACAAACCCCAAGTAAATGAGTTCTGTCTTCTTGAATGAGGATTTATTCATGTTTATCAACAGCTTCTCCTGCTGCAATTTCTGCATCACTGTAGCCAAATGCTTCAGATGCTCCGCTGCTCTCTTACTGTAAACCAGTATGTCATTCAAATACACAATGAAAAATTTCTCGATGAACTCCTTCAAGACTTCGATCATCAACCTCATGAAGGTACTTGGTGCATTCGTTAAGTCAAACGGCATAACAAGCCATTCATACAAACCCTCGTTTGTCTTGAATGTTGTCTTCCATTCATCACCCTCTCTCATGCGAATCTGGTGATATCCGCTTTTCAAATCAATCTTTGAAAATAAATTTTCTCCACTTAAGCAATCCATTAAATCATCCATCCTCAGTAATGGAAACCTGTACCTAATGGTTATCTTGTTGATCGCCCTTGAATCAGTGCACATCCTCCAGCCTCCGTCTTTCTTCGGACTGAGTACTGTTGGAACAACACATGGACTCAAGATTTCCCTAACCAATCCTTTGTCCAACAAATCCTGGACTTTCCTTTTAACTTCTTCATTCTCCTGCGGCGTTAATCTATACGCGGCTTTGTTTGGAAAACTGGCTCCTGGTATGAGATCGATATGATGACTCACACTCTTGATTGGTGGCAACGAACGAGGTAGTTCGTCCACTATGATGTCAGCGAACTCTTCCAACAGTTCCTGAACTTCCTCTGGTAAATCATCCACTCTTGTGCTAGTCAGAACAATCCTCGGCTTCCTGACCACAATGAACTGTGGATCTTCCTTCTTCTTAACCTCGGTAAGAAGTTCCTTCCCACTCATGAGAAGTACTATGTTGCTTACTTCCGGATTCACCTCCTTATCCTTTATCAGAAGCAACATGCGTGTCCTCCCATTATTTTCTAAGGTGTATGTGTTCATCCGTCCATCATGAATCACATTTCTGTCATATTGCCACGGTCTTCCCAGCGATAGATGACAAACATCCATAGGAATGACATCACATAATATCTTATCATTATATCCTCCTATCTTGAATTCAACCAAGCATTGTTTAGTAACAGTTACCTGGTGTCCTTTTTGTAGCCACGAAACTTTGTATGGGCTTGGATGATCAGTCGTCTCCAGCTCCAGCTTCTCTACCATCTCTGTTGAAATGAGATTTTCCATGCTACCACTGTCCACTATGACCTTGCATACCTTGTCCTTGGTCTTGCAAGAAGTCCTAAAAATTCTGGTCCTTTGGACTGAACTTTCCACCTCTTTCTTAGGTGTGAAAAGGACTTTTCGCATCATCAACGATCTTCTGCCTTCAGCGTCTTCTGCTTCCACATCCCACCTTTGTGCTTCGGCGATGTGAGCTTCTCCAGTTTCCTTCTTTTTCTCTAGACACTCATAAGACTTGTGCCCATTCTTTCCACGTGTGAAGCATGTGAATACTCCACCTCTTCCTCTTCCTCTACCTCTAGTACGAGGAAAAGTGTTGCTGTCAGCAAAATCTCCTCTTTGCTCGTTATGCTGCCCTCGTTGTTCAACATATGGCCCTCTCTATGAGGTCCCACCTCTTTCAACTTTACCCTGAGGTTTCTTCCATTCCTCCTTGGGCTTCTGGGTTCTTTCCTAGGCAACTGACTTGCCTTTGGGCTGGCTCCTGCCTCGGCTCCTCTGTCCCTGCTTTCGGCTCAGCTTTTATTCTACTTTTAGAGCCATTTGATAAGAATCTTCCACCGTTCGGATGGTTACCATGCTCATCTCATCCTGGATATCATATCTCAAGCCATTCATATATCTGGCAACTTTCTCATCATCACTCTCTCGATGACTTGCCCTGATGTTCAGTCTGTAGAATTCTTCAGTGGATTCTTTCACTGTCATCAGCTTCTGTCTCAAGTTATGCATTCTCCTGAACAGAGTAAGTTGATAGTCTCTGGGGATGAATTTCGCCTTCATCTTTGCGATCATCCTGTCCTAGCTCTTAATCTTCTGCTTGCCCTTGCAGCGTCTGTTAGCTTGTAGTTCATCCCACCACAATGTTGCATGTCCTTTCAATAGCGTGACAACATGTCTGACCTTCTTGTCCTCTTTGACATCTTCATAGTCGAAGTATGTGTCAAGAGCTCTAATCTAGTTTAGAAGCTCCTCTGCATCCAAGTTTCTCTCGTAAACTGGAATGTCCATCTTTGCTCTTGCACCCATCCTGGAAATATCTTTGATCAAACGTTCGTTTGATGCATCTTCGGCTGCAACTTCTTCCTCTCGTTCAGCCTCAACTTCGCTCTCGGAATCACTAAGATCCCCTGCACTGGCTGTGCATCTTTGCGCTGTCTCCATGTCTTCGAATCTAGCTCGGAGATCACGCATCTATCTTTCTATGGTTGGATCTGCCATATGCCTGCCTCTTCGTCACTACATTTCCCTATCCTCTGGATCGAGTGACTGTGCGTCCCTTCTCCTGGGCGGCATGGAAAATTCTCCTCTTCTCTGCTACAGAAAGAAAAGAGTCTTTCTAGGCTCTGATACCAAACTGACGTAGGCGCGCTCCGTAGGGCACGTCTGCTCACAAGATCTTCTCTCCCTTCTCGACCCGAAGAACTTAAATGTTCTTTAATTTCCCTATCGGGAAATCTACACCCACAGAACTCTTCAACGCGACGCCTTCTTACTTATATGGGAATCGAACTTCGCGGTATCGCGATGTCTATGGTCGAGCGCTGGTGTTTTGGATCTCCGAACCCCGATGGAAGTCAATGCTGACCCTACCTTTACCCTATCGGGATTTCTCCTATCGTTATTTTTCCACTCGCGATATCAAGCAATTGGATTTACCGAACCCCGAATCCCGATGTGCCGATGCTCCGATGCACACGTGGTTTGACTATTCAACGGTCCGGTCCCCTCGTCATGATTTCGGACTTCGCGGAATCATGAATCCTAATGCCAAATGTTTCGGGACTTTACTTTCCCCGAACTCTGATAGCTCGCGCCACCTGTCCTCCACTAACTCCGTTGTGGCCCATGATATCTTTTAACTGTCGGGAAATTGTGTATCATGATTTCAAATTGCAAGAGTATCCTGTCTTCGAAACTTCCGATACTCCGAACCCTGATACATGATGTACGTGTAGATCCAACGACCCTGACCCACTTGGATCAACGACTCTCCCCCTCCTAAGATTTTAACCTTTCGGGAATACCTACGGTATCTCCCCTGCACCTTGGTGAGATCTGTCGGCTCACGGGATGTCGCGAATCCTCCTTGGAGAATGCCGACTATCCATTCCTCCTTTGAGAAATCTACGGAATGACTGAGTGTTCCTCCATGGAAATCGTTCACCTGTACGCAAGCTTGCAATGCTTCTTACCAACCTTCAAAGCACAACTTCGACTCGCTGTCCTTCAACAACTTTGAGGCCTTATCCCTCCTGAGCTTTTCCATGACTTCCAAGACCTTCAGAAGTCCCTTGCATGCACTCCTTGTGGCAACCTTCAACCACGTCTTTGTGTTGAAAACCCTTGACTCTGCGCACACCTGCAACAACAGTCTTTAAACACTTTCCTCAGGTTTGCAACCCTGAAGTTTCACTTAGCCTGTGCACTCCTTGCACGGCTCCGGTGCCCAACTGCACTTGTGGGTGAATGAGAACAAAAGTTATCTCTATCTAGACCTTCTGTCAACGCACTCCTTGCAGGAATTCTCTGGCTCAAATAGAGAAACAATTGAAATTCATTCCTATTTCCTCTCAGACTTCACTCAAAGCATGTAATCATAAATACATCACAACAACAAATGCATAACAGGAAGAAAACATTCAAGAGCATCTCAATTAACATACATACACAGAGAATAACACAATTCCATGGATTTAAATCAATTTCTTGTTGATCGCCCTTGAATCAGTGCACATCCTCCAGCCTCCGTCTTTCTTCGGACTGAGTACTGTTGGAACAACACATGGACTCAAGATTTCCCTAACCAATCCTTTGTCCAACAAATCCTGGACTTGCCTTTTAACTTCTTCATTCTCCTGCGGCATCAATCTGTACGCGGCTTTGTTTGGCAAACAAGCTCCTGGTATGAGATCGATATGATGACTCACACTCTTGATTGGTGGCAACGAACGTGGTAGTTCGTCCACTATGATGTCAACGAACTCTTCCAGCAGTTCCTGAACTTCCTCTGGTAAATCATCCACTCTTGTGCTAGTCAGAACAATCCTCGGCTTCCTGACCACAATGAACTGTGGATCCTCCTTCTTTTTAACCTCGGTAAGAATTTCCTTCCCACTCATGAGAAGTACTGTGTTGCTTACTTCCGGCTTCACCTCCTTATCCTTTATTGGAAGCAACATGTGTGTCCTCCCATTCTTTTCTAAGGTGTATGTGTTCATCCGTCCATCATGAATCACATTTATGTCATATTGCCACGGTCTTCCCAGCAATAGATGACAAACATCCATAGGAATAACATCACATAATATCTTATCATTATATCCTCCTATCTTGAATTCAACCAAGCATTGTTTAGTAATAGTTACCTGGTGTCCTTTTTGTAGCCACGAAACTTTGTATGGGCTTGGATGATCAGTCATCTCCAGCTCCAGCTTCTCTACCATCTCTGTTGAAATGAGATTGTCCGTGCTACCACTGTCCACTATGACCTTGGATACCCTGTCCTTGGTCTTACAAGCAGTCCTAAAAAGTCTGGTCCTTTGAACTGAACTTTCCACCTCTTTCTCAGGTGTCAAAAGGACTTTTCACATCATCAACGATCTTCCACCTTCAGCGTCTTCTGCTTCCACATCCCGCCTTTGTGCTTCGACGATGTGAGCTTCTCCAGTTTCCTTCTTTTTCTCTGGACACTCATAAGACTTGTGTCCATTCTTTCCACATGTGAAGCATGTGATTACTCCACCTCTTCCTCTTCCTCTACCTCTAGTACAAGGAAAAGTGTTGTTGTCAGCATAATCTCCTCTTTTCTCATTATGCTGCCCTCGTTGTTCAACATATGGCCCTCTCTGTGAGGTCCCACCTCTTTCAACTTTACCCTGAGGTTTCTTCCATTCCTCCTTGGGCTTCTGGGTTCTTTCCTGGGCAATTGACTTGTCTCTGGGCTGGCTCCTGCCTCGGCCCCTTTGTCCCTGCTTTCAGCTCAGTGTTTCTTCTGCTTTCAGAGCCATCTGATAAGCATATTCCACCATTCGGATGGTTACCATGCTCATTTCATCCTGGATATCATATCTCAGGCCATTCATATATCTGGAAACTTTCTCATCATCGCTCTCTCAATGACCTTCCCTGATGTTCAGTCTGTAGAATTCTTCAGTGTATTCTTTCACTGTCATCAGCTTCTGTCTCAGGTTCTGCATTCTCCTGAATAGAGTAACTTGATAGTCTCTGGGGATGAATTTCGCCTTCATCTTTGTGATCATCCTGTCCCAGCTCTTAATCTTCTATTTTCCCTTGTAGCGTCTGCCAGCTTGTAGTTCATCCCACCACAATGTTGCATGTCCTTTCAATCTCGTGACAACATGTTTGACCTTCTTGTCCTCTTCGACATCTTCATAGTCGAAGTATGTGTCAAGAGCTCTAATCTAGTTTAGAAGCTCCTCTGCATCCAAGTTTCCCTCGTAAACTGAAATGTCCATCTTTGCTCTTGCACCCATCCTGGAAATAGCTCTGATCAAATGCTTGCTTGATGAATCTTCGGCTGCAACTTCTTCCTCTCGTTCAGCCTCAACTTCTCTCTCGGAATCACTAAGATCCCCTGCACTGGTTGTGCGTCTTTGCGCTGTCTCCATGTCTTCGAGTCTAGCTCGGAGATCACGCATCTATATTTCTATGGATGGATCTGCCATCTTCCTACCTCTTCGTCGCTGCATTTCCCTATCCTCTGGATTGAGTGACTGTGCGTCCCTTCTCCTAGACGGAATGGAGAATTCTCCTCTTCTCTGCTACAGAAAGAAAAGAGTCTTTCTGGGCTCTGATACCAAACTGACGCAGGCGCGCTCCGCAGGGCACGTCCACTCACAGGATCTTCTCTCCCTTCTTGGCCCGAAGAACTTAAATGTTCTTCTATTTCTGTATCGGGAAATCTACACCCACAAAATTCTTCAACGCGACCCCCTTCTTACTTATCTAGGAATCGGACTTCGTGGTATCGCGAGGTCTATGGTCGAGCGCTGGTGTTTCGGATCTCTGAACCCCGATGGAAGTCAACGCTGACCCTTCCTTTACCCTGTCGGGATTTCTCCTATCGCGATTTCACCACTCGTGATATCAAGCAAATGGATTTACCAAACTCTGAATCCCGATGTGTCGATGCTCCGATGCACACGTGGCTTGACTATTCAACGGTCCTATCCCCTTGTTGGGATTTCAAACTTCGCGGAATCGTGAATCCTAATGCCAAATGTTTCAGAACTTTACTTTCCCCGAACTCCGATAGCTCGTGCCACCTGTCCTCCACTAACTTCGTTGTGGCCCATGATATCTTTTAACTGTCGAGAACTCGCATATCGCGATTTCAAATTGCAAGAGTATCCTGTCTTCGAAACTTCTGATACTCCCAACCTTGATACACGATGTACATGTAGATCCAATGGCCCTGACCCACTTGGATCAATGACTCTCCCCCTCCTAAGATTTTAACCTCTCAGGAATACCTGCGGTATCTTCCCTGCACCTTGGTGAGATCTGTTGGCTCACGAGATGTCGCGAATCCTCCTCGGAGAATGCCGATCGTCCGTTCTTCCTTTGAGAAATCTGTGGAATGACTGAGTGTTCCTCCATGGAACTCGTTCACCTATACGCAGGCTTGCAATGCTTCTTACCAACCTTCAAAGCACAACTTCGACCCGCTGTCCTTCAACAAATCTGAGGCCTTATCCCTCCTGAGATTTTCCACGACTTCCAAGTCCTTCAAAAGTCCCTTGCACGCACTCCTTGCGGTAACCTTCAACCACGTCTTTGTGTTGAAAACCCTCGACTCTGCGCACACCTGCAACAACAGTCTTTAAACACTTTCCTCAGGTTTGCAACCCTGAAGTTTCACTCGACTTGCACACTCCTTGCACGACTCCGGTGCCCAACTGCATTTGTGGGTGAATGAGAACAAAAGTTATTTCTATCTGGACCTTCTATCAACGCACTCCTTTCGGACACTTCAACTACACTCCTTGTAGGAATTCTCTGGATCAAATAGAGAAACAATTGAAACTCATTCCTATTTCCTCTCAGACTTCACTCAAAGCATGAAATCATAAATACATCACAACAACAAATGCATAACAGGAAGCAAACATTCAAGAGCATCTCAATTAACATACATACACAGAGAATAACACAATGCCATGGATTTGAATCAATTTCCTTCTATTAATTCAAGACCTATACATGGGTGTTCTTACACAGCTCTCTGCATGCTCTTGGTATTCCTGAATTCCATAATACAAATGCACAATGAGGATGTCTATATCTCGTTTCCCTCTCTCTTCCAAAACTGTCCAATCTAATATTAAATTTCTATCTACCTATTTCATCTCAACATAAATGCCTCTATCTACTTCAGACAAGAGTGGGGCGCTCAAGGTCTGATTACAATATACATTAAATTTCCTCATTAATGTTCGCGCAACATTTTCAAGGTGTTTTCAAAATTTGTGCTGGCTTATCCAGCTGTCTTCCGCTTTTGCGCTAGCTCGCTTGATGAGTTGGCGATGCTCCTGCATCAAGATGATTTTAGAAATCAATTTATAGCAGAGATTACAAAGGGAAATCGACCTATAATCCCCAAAATAAGTCAAGTTGTTTTCTTTAGGGATCAAAGCCAAAAAAGTTAAATTTAAGAAACCCAGGATATTTCCATACAATCTAGATTCCCCCACCATCTGGATAAGATCACTACTTACCAAATCAAAAAAGAAAGAGAAGAATTCTACTATCCAGCCATCAGGGCCTAGACATTTGTCCCTTTGGAATAATTTTAGAACAATTTTGATTTCATCAACCATGACTGGCTTTATTAAAGCTGTTAAATCCTCTGCCTGCACCATTCTGGGGAAGATCTCTATAACCTCAATTTTCTCCAAGTGAAAAGAGTCAGATTGGGACTTGTAAAAAATTGTAAAATACTTTGTTGCAGCCTTCTTCAAGTTGTCTTGCCCTTAAACCTATAGGCCATCGTCATCAACTAGTTCCCAAATATGTTTGTGGATGCATATTTGACTAGCATAATGATGAAAGAACTTCATGTTTGAGTCCCCACAGCTGATCCAGATTGCTCTACTTCTCTGGTGCCATTTTTCCTCATTGTATCTCAAAATTTAATTTCTTTCCTTTTCTAAATTGCCCAGGATAATTTCTTTATCGTCTATTTTGTTTTCCTCAACAACATGTAATAAAATATCCTTGATCCGTGCTTCAAGAGAAACCAGATTATTTGCTAAGAGTTCTTATTTCCTTTTTGCCCAAATTTTAGTCTATTTTTTAAGGTCTTTTAATTTCCATACAAGCCTATGTTGAAAACCTTTTTCAGAGAGATATTTATCATCTTTACAAATCTTGGATACTAAAGCCGCAAACTCAGCATCCATCAACCATGAAGGATTAAAATTAAAGGGATAATTCTTAATAACTATAACAAGATCCATTTGAAAGATGACCGGCGCATGATCCAATATATACGGATATTATACCCAGGAACGATGAAATTATTTGGAGATTAATAAACTTTATGAGATGAAAACACGATCCAATCTCTTTGCTATAGCCTGGGAACCCTGACGTCCATTTTTCCACGTTGGAACCATCCTTTCTGGGCAAATATCCACTAAATGTTTTGACTGGAATAGTGCATTTAGGTGATCTTCCAAAGAAACTAAGTAATTAGTACTACCCCACATATCTTCGTCCGATAGAGTAATGTGTATATCACTCGCCAATACCAAATTTCTTGCCTCAAGAATACCACTATCAACCAATTTATCCCAAAAGGTTATTTTTTCAATGCATGACCCATATACATTAAGGAAAGTAATAGGGCACTGCGAAGAAATCCCCTTTCCTTTCAACATGATACCCCCACAAGACAAAAAAGGAAATAAGGAAAAGGAATTAGGTTTCCAAGACACTAATAAACCTCCTGAAGTTCCTAGAGAGCTAATAGCACAAGTAAACCAGGTTGGAAGAAAAAATTGAATGTAAGCTCTAGCCTTTGAATCCTCCACTAGTCTCCTGTAAAAAAATGATATCAAGATGTATACAATCCAAAACCCTGCACAGTGCAGCGGATTTTAAGGGGCCCCCAATCCCTCGAATATTCAATGAAAATAAAATCATTATTTTCGCCTTGCTAAGGCCTTCAGTGCTCTAAGTGCCCCACTGTCTGAAGTGGAAATATATTTGCCTTCTGAAGGATCTAAACCCCCTTTCAGTTTTTTCCTTGTGCTTCGAGTTTTAATTGGGGAAATCTCAATACCAAGCCCCGTGACCAGGCGTACTCCTTACCTTTTCCCATAGATAAAGGGTTAGATGAGGAAGCACGTTCCCCACCCGTAGTCACCTCAAAAACTTATTTCTTGAGAAAAATAGGAAGTGTGAGGGGAGGTTCTGTCCCTCGAGCAACTGGAAGAAGACTACTGTCAAAAACAACCAGTAGAGTTTCATCATCCACTTTTGACTCCCTACAACCTTGTAGGTTTGCCTCAAAGATAGATAGTGTAGGAGACAAAGAATACAAATGATTAGGAAGGGGCATAGGGATCAAAGAGGTAACTTCTAACTCAGGAATAGGTGGAGAGTCTTTATGTATGGCTACCTCATTAGTACCATCCTGACTTGAACAGTTTTCTATCCCCAAATTTACCGCCAAAGAAGGATTTGTAGCCTTATCAATCACCCCTTTATCAGTTCTCATGGCAAGAACATAATCCATAGATTTCAATTCTACCCCCAGAGACTTATCCATATAATCCCTTTCCAACAAAGATAAGGAATTATATAAAGATGGATAGTAATATTTTAACTTACCCATGAAGTTCTCCCACAAGATCTCCTGGGCTGAAGTCTCCTTCTGATATCCAGGTTTGGCAAATCCAAAAAGTTCCACCTCTAAAGTACTATCCGACATATCCCAATTTTCCAACTCTTCATCAGGTTCTTCCAGTGATTTAAAACCTACACAATCCCTTCTTAAATGTCCCGTGCAATGACAACGATTGCATCTATAAGGAATCCTCAAATAATCTAACTTCTATTTTCTCCTCCCATCGCGCCATATAATGTCAAGTGTTTCTAGTAACCCACCATGTATATCTACCTCCACCAGAACACGACCCAATTTTCTATCAACTGCATTAAGTGTCGACCTGTCAACATTTATGAAAGAACCTAAAGAGTCTCCTATGGCTCTAAGAGATCCTTCATTCCATAAAGGGAGAGGGAGACTAGGTAATAAAACCCACAGGTGGCGCTTTGTGAAATAATCAATATGTGGGTCTAAAGAGAGTCGCCATCATTTCAACATTATACTACTGGCTCCAAAAATCCACCGAGAAGCCAGAAGAGTGACAACATCCTCAAGCGTTTTGCACTCGAAACCTAGCCAACCTTTCTCCAGAAAGGTAAGATGAGGAACATATCCAAGAAAGGGGTACCACATCCTTTGCATCCACTCCTGAATAGGTTCCTACTGAAGATAATGATAGGAAACACATCCTACCAAACCATAAAGGGCCATTTGTAGGTCTCCTTTAAACCAATATTAGACCCCAACACAAATTTTCTTGGAACCTTGTTGGGTTTCCAAATCCTTCACTTTCTGCTTGTAGGATTGGTATTTACCCTTACAGTCTTTTGTGTCGTAAAAGGACTAGAGGAAGGCTTATGTGGAAATCCTCTCAAGGCAGGGGAGGAGTTCAGTTTCAGAATAAAAGGTTCACAGTGCGGGAAACGTAACGGTCTAGGTAAAAAGGTTGAGTTATCTGGGGACACAAAAGGACAAAATTTTTGAGAACTATCATTTAAAATATCCGGATAAGATAAAAGTTTTTTACTCGTCGGTAGGTGGTGTTAGCGTCAGAAGTCACTCCTGGATTGCTTGCAGGAGCAGAGCCCGACACCCATTAGTTTAATGTCACAATTTGTTTATAAGGGATGATCAAATGGAGATAATGGCTTGAGGAGGTATCACTCTAACTCAGGGACTATCTCTGGTACGTAAAGAATGAAGGAGGTATGGAATACCAACTTCAGCCATCGGGTTGATTAAAAGGTGAATAGGTGGAAGACTTGGTAGGAAGGGTGAACAAACAGCTTTGGGCAACAGGCTTACAACAATTTGTAGAAGAAAGACTCTGAATGCAAGATCCTCTTGGTTCAGGGTCTCAAGAAACTGAAAGGAGACTTGATTGGATCCTCCAATTCCAAGTCACTCAGCGTCAAGGAAATCACAAGAACTGATTAGAAACATCATAACTGCTACAGTGATCCATTACAACATCATCCTATAACAGTTATAACTCGACTGGACCCTCCAATTTCGAGCTGTTCTAACACAGTATAACAAATATGTAAAAGAAATTGGCATTCATAAGGAAAGAAGTCTCAGAAGTCTATACATAACCAGAGTATCAGTGCTTCATTAAAGATTTACAACCGGGAGCTCTGCTCAACCATCGATACCCACAAAATGTGAGAAAACTCCTCTAAATACTTAGAGCGAAACACTGGAAGCTAATTCGAGACATCGCATTGAAGACATTACGTCTGGATGTTTACTACGCCTGCAGTCTCTGGACAGTCGTGAACTTCAGTCAGACGCAATTGCGCTCCAAAAGGACCTGTGAATGAATTGACAAGATTACAGTCATTTTTGGACTTTCCATTTATGGTGGAAACGATGTCCAACCACCATCAACTGCTGCAATAACTGCTTCATTGGGATCGGGAAAGCCCCCGACTGACTCTGTACCTACAGGACATGGAGGCCTTCTCATTCTGCCAGTTGGGTCTGTTCGGAGAAATCATGCCAAGACTAGTAGGTGGACGTGGAGGCTGTCTTGATGACTGGAGGACTCGACATGAAGTGGTGAATGGACGGTGATCAGGCAGGGGTGGTTTGACATGTTTGGTGCGGAGATGGGATGATGAGAGGCCATACAGATGGATGTGGCAGAGGGAGAACGATAGGGCAAATGCAAGTGGAAAAAATTCGTGGGCTTCGAAGTGCACGAGCTAGGTGGAGGGAACACAGGGGCCGGGAAGAAACTGTGGTTGGCATGACACGGGGATATGACGTGGCGGCAAGGAATAGGTATGTGATGAGGTTTCAGGGTTTCGGGTTTTTGGGGATTTGGGATTCGCGAATTCGAGATGCAGGAACTCCTTGCCTCTGGAACCTCTGATATCCCGATGTGCGATGAGCTCCTCCTCCTAGGAGCTAGCTCCTACCTGCTAGAACACGATCCATATGACCTATCTACAGCTGACCATAGCCAAACCCCCCATCGAAGTTTCAGCGTTCACGATGAAATGGTGTTTGTGTCCACGAGACTTACGATTTTTCGATTTTCGATGCGCCTTCCGTGCTAGCCCTTCGACTAGACCCTGGTCCAAGTGACCACCACCACATGTCCTCGACCATACTCTCCATTGGGGTTTCACGGTTTGAAATGTCAATGATCACGCGTCCTCCGAACTCACAATTCCCCGATCCCCGATGGCTCATAGCCATTGACCTGTCAACGGTCTGCTCCCCGTCGCGAAAGCCTGCCACCTGCCCTCCACGATTGACAGTTGTTCCCCACCGATCGGGAAATCACGTATCACGATTCTGCAATGTACAAAACTCCTACTCCCGAGATCTCCGATGTCTCGATTTCTGATGAAGCCCTCCTATAGAGCTTTCGTCGCTTCTCCTGTTCATGATCAGGCTCGCTTGCTTGACTCGGGCCCCAAACTGATTTCTTCTGTGTGCTGCACTTGGGCACTTATCGTGCAATCCTGCAGACCTGCATACCTTGGTTCCCCAATACCATAATTTTTGCTAACATTAGGCTCCATGGGGGATAGAGTCATCCCTGTGATGCTCTAAGGACTCATTTTGCAGTTCCAGTGCCTCGTTGTTGGGCTATGGAGTCATTATTAGGCCGCAAAATTAAAACGGAAACGAACTAAGAAACAAAAGAACAATATTTACAAACAAAGGAGCCATCTGAGACTCAAACAAAACATTTCTTCAGGAAATGCCCATTCACTGGGCAGCTAAAAACTTCTTCACCTTCCAAATCTCACAACCTGTATGTGTTGTTTGAGAAAGTCTCAGAGATTCTGAAAGGCCCAATCCACATGGCTTCAAATTTGCTGTGTTTGCCCTTATCTTGTTTAGGAGCATCCCATTTCAGCACTAGGTCTCCTATCTGGAATCACTCCTTCTTGGCCTTCTTATCGAAGACCTGCTTGATCTTTTGCTGATGGTCTTGAATCCTATCCACTGTCTGTTCCCTGGCCTCCCGGACTTCCACTAGCTGATGAATCCTTCTGACCATGTCATTGGGCTCTTCTTGATAATCCTGGAATAATTTTGCTACGGGAATGGCCAGTTGAGAAAGGAAGACGGCTTCGGCTCCGTAGACTAACTGGAAAGGGGAGAGACCTATAGATCTTTTTGTAGCCACCCGATCAGCCCATAAGGCGAATTTCAGCTTTGAATTCCAAGCCCTTTTGTTGTCTTCCAACAGCCTTTTGATGATCCTTATCAAGCTTTTGTTGGAGGATTCCGCTAGACCGTTGCCCTGTGGATAATATGGGGTGGAGTGAATCAATTTGATCCTGAACTGTTCACAAAACTTGGCTAGTGGTTCATACTCGAAAGCGGCTGCATTATCAGTGACAATCTTATTTGGGCAGCCGAACTTTGTGATGAGGTCCTCCAAGAATCCAATGATTACCTTGTGGGAAGCACTCCTGGTGGGGATGGCTTCAATCCACTTGGTAAAGAAATCTGTAGCAGTCAAGATCCACCTGTGCTGCCCACTGGAGGGAGGGTGAATTTGTCCAATGAAATCTAGGCCCCACTACTGAAAAGGCCTTGAAACCACCACCGGATTTAACGACAGAGACTTGAGTTGCTGCTTTCCTGCAAATTTTTGACATTTGATGTAGGCTTTGACCCTTTTGCAGACGTCAGTGAATATGGTAGGCCAGTAGTATCCAACCCTGAGGATTTTGTGGGCTGTGGCTCTCCATAAATGGTGCCCTCCACACAGGCCGCTGTGAAATTCAGCCACGATCATCTCAGCCTCTGGTGGACTCATGCATTTTAAAAGTACCCCCAGAGGGTCTTTCCAATATAACACTTGATCAATCAGGCAGTACCTAACTGCTTTGAGCTTTAGAGCTCTTGCTTTGATTCTTTACAGGTCGTCTGGAGGCCGCAACTCCTGGAGAAAGTATATGACATCCTTATACCAAGGACATCGAGCCAATGGGGGCTCCCTTTGATGGTCTATATCAGGCAGCTGGTCTTGTTGAATACTTGAGCATTCGTTGATGAAACCTATCCCTAACGCTTGGCAGTTTGCTTCAGCCAATAGCTTGGCTAAACCTTTCCCTTTGATCAATTTGTTGGGCCTTATTTCCAAGTCAAATTCCAGGATTTTGGCTATCCATTTACTCCTTTTCCCGTCTATGTCAGGTTGAATAAGAATGTCTTTAACAACAGCCGAGGGGACGTAAGCGATGATCTTTGATTGTAGGATGTAGGTTCTAAAAGCTTTAAGAGCTTTTACTAGAGCATAAGCCTGCTTCTCCATAGTGTCATACCTGACTTCGGCATCCCTCAATGCTCGGCTAAAATAAGCAATAGGCTGCTCCAGCCCACTGTCATTTGTCTGTAATAGAACAACAGCCACTGTGTCAGGTGAGGCAAAGGAGAAAATAAGGAAATCCTTTGAGTAGTTGGGACTGATAAGCACAGGAGCTTCAGTCAGGGCCCTCTTGATTTGTTCAAAAGAATGCCGTGATTGAGGGGTCCACCTTACTTCATTCTCTTTCTTTAACATGGTTGTTATTAGCTTTACCTCCTCAGAAAAGTTAGGCACAAACCTCCTCAGAAAATTAATTTTACCGAGGAAAGATTGGACCTCCTTCTTAGACCTCGGGATTGATAAGTCTTGTATCGCCTCAACTCTGTTGGGGTCAATCCTGACTCCTTCTACTGATACTATGTGGCCTAGTAACTTTCCCTCCTTCATGGCAAATAGAGATTTCTTGGGGTTTAATGAAATGCCAAACTTTCTACATTTCGAGAAAACTTTCCTGAGATGGCGACGGTGTTCTTTATCAGATTTTGAAAATACTGTGATATCATCTAGATAAACGACCACAAATTTATCCTTTTCCCCAACGAAAGCTATGTCCATGGCACGCTAGAAAGTCGCCCCTGCATTCATTAGTCCAAATGGCATCTTGGCATACATGAATGTGCCCCATGGAGTGGTGAATACTGTCTTTTCCCTATCTTCAGGCAGAACAGAGACCTGATTGTAGCCAGAGAAACCATCAATCATGGACATCCTGGAAGCTCCTGTCACCCTCTGCAGTATATGTTCCATCTTCGGCAAGGGGTAGTTATCCTTCCGTGAGCTCCTGTTCAGGTTTCTAAAGTCTACACAGAGTCACATCTCCCCATTCTTTTTCCTTACTGGCACCAAGTTGGCCACCCACTCTGAATATCTCAGTGGAACAATGATCTGAGCTTGAAGCATCTTCTTCACTTCTCTCTCCATGATAGGTAGCAGCATGGGATTGATCTACCTCAACTTCTGCCTGAATGGCTTTGCCTCCTCCCTTAATGGAATTTTATGCTCGATGATAGAGGTGTCATAGGTTTTGAGGTATTCATAGGTCCAGGCAAACACATCAGTAAATTCCCTCAAAAGTCCAATGTATCCAGCCCTCTGCTCCTCTGTCAGACTTCTTGACAATTAACAAACTTGGGCTCACCCTCGGTCCCAATGTTGAACTGAATAGTACCAATGTCCTCCTCTGAGACTTTTCCTTTTAATGATACATCATTTCCATCAAAAAGTCTTTCCAAAGGAACCAACCCTCTGGGAATATGGTTGTTGGGAAGCTGTACAATGTCACGCTCTACAATTTTATTCAGAAAATTACCCCCATCAAGCTTTTCTTCAGAGACAGAGTCTTGGTCGACATGCATCTTTGAAAATTCTTCGACAGCCTCCAAGAACCTTTTGACCTTGAGATCATCCTCGAAAACCTTCCAATGTTTGACGTTGTCAGGTATGGAGGGCCTGTATTTAACCTCTACATCATATATGAATTTGGGCGGCAAGGGTACTTTGAAATTGCTAGCCGATGTAGCCAAGGAATCTGCTAAGGTGTTCTCCTCTCTTGGGATGAATGAAATGTTAAATGCTGAGAAGAAACTGTCAACTAGGTCCCATACCTCATTTCTGTAACTTCTGAGTCGAGGATGCTTAGCCTGATAAGCGTTCCTGATCTGCTGGACCACCAACTCTGCATCACCGAACACTGCTACTTCCTGAATTCCCATTTCCCTCGCAGCTCTTAACCCCAGAACAAGAGCCTCATACTTTGCCACATTGTTGGTAGCTTCAAATTCTAATTTGTATGACAGAGATATGGTTTCCTG
>SNQJ01S0014447.1:0-20700 GCA_010110895.2 Picea sitchensis | reverse complement strand
GTCTCCAACTTCTCATGGCCATAACTCTCTAACCGTGAGGAATTATGTGGCGTTCCACATACCACCGGAAATGACATGACAAGAAATATCCATCTAGGATAGTTTCCATGAAAAATTCACTTTCCTTCATCTCATTATTCCATAATTAAGAATGGGTTCTCTTACTCCACAAAGCGTCTTCCCGTGAGGGATTTCACCATAACGGGACCACTTTGGAGTTCATCTATATTTAATTCTTATCAACCATGAAAAAACAATAATGATTCATATTTACATCAAACACTATTGGGTCCATTACCCAAACCTTTGTGCTATGGGTCTTTCTTCAAGGGTTGACATCAATGACAACCAACCTTAATCAACATGCGTCGTACTATATATCTCATTTTGCAATTGTTCTACCAAGAGACATTTATGTCGCGGTTGTTCGGTTAAATTTTCCACTGCCCATTGATTGGAAGTGGAAAAATCCCCTAACGAACCTACAACTTCTTTTGCAAACTATGGACCATCATGGTCTTTCCCGTCATACACCAATCTTTGCGTTTTAGTGATAATTCCATCCTTGGTGAGATTCTCTCTTCACGATAGCTTTTTGTTTCTTGCTAAAAAAAAAATCTAAGAGAGGCATCTCTTCGGGCAATATAAGAGTAATATCACCTACGAAAGTGAGTTCGGAACTAGGATTTCTAAAGTTGGTCTATAGAGGGGTTAATGATGTGATAGGAGAACTAATTTCGGTGGAAGGTTCTTGTCCTATTGTATCCGAGGTGCCAACATGAGTAGCTTGTGTTGAATGAGGGACAACTTGTCCCGGATTCATGAAGGCTTCGAACCAAGCTAACACTTGTGGATCATTCAGTCCTGACAATGACGCTCTTATTTCGTGAAATGAAACTTCTTGGCCTTTTGGGACTTCCTCAGCTTTGTTCTTAGCAGAGTAACTTGACTCAGATCCTGTAGGCCTAGCTTCTTGTGAGGGAGGCATGGGTATTGACTCTCCTTACAATATATTTGGTAAACTGTTTCATTTGTGTTTCTGAAAGCTGAGGAAACGGGCTTGTTGGTCAAGGGGGCAAGTTTGGAATCTTCTTTTCACTTCCTCATAAGATCTAACTCCCCTAAACATTTCATCATAAGGATAATTCTCATGGATGCATCACTTCATGTCAAACTGAGCTAGATGATTTTCCATTATCTTGTGTGGATCATTCTTCTTGAATTCGATGTCAACTAATTTGACATCCTCCAGGGTTGTGGCCTTGACTTTAGAGTGACCAAAATCTAATAATGTGAACATGCCAACTTGAATGGGGAAAGTTAGCCAAATCTTTTTTTGAGTTGCTTTCAACTCCTTGTTGATACCTCCTTCTACTGTCTGGTATGACACTTCTTTGCATACCAGCCTATTGGGTAAAAAATGTGGGAGGGAATGAGGAGGAATGGAACAACCAAATACTCTGATATAGGAGAAATTCTCCTCATTGAACTAGTCTGCAAGATTTTCTAAGTTCCCCATAATCCTTTCTGAAATCCGAGGTGGAGGGTGACCATAAATATCTATATGAACATGCACTACAATGTTGTGACAGATTTTGTAACAGACATCTTTGGTGTTCTCCTCCCATAATTTGGAGTGATAAAAATGAATTGTCTTAGAACTGGCCGGGGTCCAACTCCAGTTCATCAGGGGAAAAGGGGTCATGAAACAAATGGCATCCATAACATATGTCGACATGTAAAAAGGGGCGAGCTGCCCTTTTTATTTTGCTGATTTATACTCAGCAATTTCCTTGGCCAAATTATCAGATAGCATTTTGGCCCAATTGAAGGTATAACCCTCGACTACCTCATTCATGATGGCTACCCACTCAATTGAGAAATGTGTAGGTTTCTTCTTCCCAAATAGGTGACAAAGCATCATGTCTACATACTGTTGAAATTACTAAGACAACTAAGAGGGGGGGGAGTGAATCAGTTGTTTCTGTGCTTAAACAATATTAAATCTATTAAACCATTCTTAAATTTTCTTCAAGTGATCATCAACATTATGCAGCATATGGACAATGACAATAATGAGCATCAGTCACACATAAGGTATACACAGAGACAGATTTTTTCACGAGGAAACCCATAAAGGGAGAAAACCTCTTCTTCTTCGAAATGACAAGTAGTCTTTTAAGTTCTGTACATCATCTATAATTGAGCACCAACTCAATGTGAGGCTGCTACCTCTGTTTTACAATATGCAACTTGTTTGAGAGCACCGACTCTCTTGTTTCTCTAGCACCCACTAGAAGGAAGCACCAACTCCCTTAATGTTCTAGTACCAACTAGATGGAAGCACCAACTTCCAGTTACACAAGCTCCAACCTGTATAACAGAGAACACTTGTTCTCCCTTGCACCACCATGCCACCTTGGTTTCTCTGGTTGCAACTAGATGGAAGCTACAACTCCCTGTGTTCAAGCTCCCACTTGAACCTCTGAGGAAAACAATCCTCCCTAGCACCTCCCAACCATGCTAGAATATAAATAAATAATTAAACAACCAACTACACAGATAAATCGATTCTTACCACTTCTTCTTTGTTTTGTAAATTTGGTCTTCTTCTAACTGTTCTGCAATTCTTCTCTTCCTTTGTTTATTCTGCAAATTTTCTCTGCTTCAACTTGTTCTGTCATTTTGCTCTACTTCAACTTGTTTTGTCATTCTGCTTTGCTTGAACTTGTTCTATTATTCTTCTCTGCTTCAAGTCTTTTCCTCATTTGTTACTCTTCTCTGAGTTTTATCTCACACTGCACATATTCTCAGTCTCACACTGCGCATCTTGTGATTTTTCTTTTCTTACAGTTTAATTTTATTTTTCGTCCAGAACAACCAACCTTGCACAGTCTGTATCTTTTTCTTTTATGCCCAACACCCACAACAGTTACACTTCACATCTTCTTCGGCAAAAGAAAACCGTTTAAACAACTGAAACGCCAACTGATCAGGAATCATGAATCAGTTTTGCTAACTGATTCGTAACTAATGAATTAACTATGAGAGAGAACAGTATCCCTTCGATCATATTCAAGCTTATCTGCACCATTGGATGAACTTTATTAATCTTGCCTTTAAATCGGGTTTCAGCATTTCGACATTCCTATGGCCAAGAGTCTAGACACTTCATTTTGCAATCTCCAAAGCTCTGATATAGAGATTTTCTACTCTAGCTCTTTCCTCTATATGACCATGTCCATGACCAAGCACTTATGCAAAAAGTTCTTTTCGCAAATTTGCATTTCATGAGTCTGGAGATGAGGCATCTCGACTCTCCAAGTCGTGATCCCCAAAGCCCCGAGATGGAGCTAAGATCAACGGTCCACGATCTCGATGAATCTACAGTCTAGATCTCATCGTGAATTCGCATCTCATGATTCCTTCGATGGAGGTTCTTGTCACTCCAAGTTGTGATAGGTGAAACTCCGAAATGAAGCTTAGATCAATGGTCCACGATCTTGATGAATCTACAGTCCAAATCTCATCGTGAATTTTCATCTCGCGATTCCTTCAATAGAGGTTCTTGTCACTCCAAGTCGTGATAGGTGAAACTCCGAAATGAAGCTTAGATCAACAGTCCAGACCACACCTTGATCTGACGGCTGGGATTAAATCACGATTTTTCATATCACGATTTCGATGGTTATGTTTCTTACCTCTCCAAGTCGCAATAGGAGAAGCTCTGAGATGGAGCTCAGATCAATGGTCCAGAACACACTTTGATCTGACGGCTGGGATTAAATCACAATTTTGCATATCGCGATTTCGATGGTTATGTTTCTTACCTCTCCAAGTCCCGATAGGCGAAGCTCCGAGATGGAGCTCATATCAACGGTCCAGAACAAATCTCGAACTGACAGCTAAGATGGTTTCGTGATTTCGCATATCGCGAATTCAAGAGGTTAGGGAACCCCGTTCCTTTGACTTTCCAGTCAGTGACATGATGATCTTTCGCCACGTGTCCTGCCTGAAGATGGATGGTCCTCCTTCTTTCGAGATTTTGTGAGGCCATTTCTCCTTTCACTTTAATGAATGTGTAGGTCCTTCATGATCCAACGATGATTGAATCTGACACTCAGATCTAACACCTGAGATCTGTCCTCCTCTTCTACGCGTTCTTCTTGTCTACTAAAAGATCTGACGGTCCTCCTTCTTTCGGGAATTTTGAATGGGATCCAATGATCAGAAATGCTTCTCCTCCCGAGCTTACTTTGTTCCGCTTACTCTGATCTTGCCATCGATGATCTACCAACAATCCTCTGCACTATCTCTTCTGAGCTTATTCGAATCTCGAATCTTTTCTGCAGCATCTTCTCATAATGTCCATCTATTACATACTTTCTGTACTCACGCCATATTCATTGATGTACTTGCCATCAATGACAAGAATTCACTATCTGTTAAATATTTGCCAACACATACAACATATGAGCATCTAAAGATGTCATGGCGTACATACCATGAGCGTTGGCTCTAAATTTTTCAGGATTTCCCCACAAGGACTTGACTATATCATGACCATTTCTAGTGTATTGGGTGCATTCCTTTCTCTCAAATTCTAGAAGAAATGTGGCATTGTAACTGTATTTAGGGGTAGGGGAAATCTTGTACATGACTTGTAGGTGCTCTGGTTGGAAATATCCGACGACAACCTGCTGGTGGTTGATGACACTCCTAGTTTGGATGTCGACATGTTCCAAAGCCTAACTTATCATATCATTATAGGGTATGATTCTTGGCTACGCAACAATCTTATGCAGTTTCGGCTGTGCTACATGTATAAGATTAGCTGTAAAGGACTCATCATCTTCTTTGACATAGTCATTTGGATAGCTAATGATCTCATGCTCTAAGACATCAAAAACCTGCGTCCAAGTTTTAATGGTGTCCACAACTCACAGAGTTGTGTCTGATAGAACATATACGTTCAGATTTGAATCATAATCCGATGCATCAATCTTCTTTGCAGATTTTCGTGGCACCATAATCCTCAAGGAAATAGAGTTAGCTTACCTGTTACAAGAGAAGTCTATAAGCTCTACACTAGATAAAAACTGCTAAATGCAAATGGTAAAAATGACTTTGAAATTCGAAGTGATTTATTCAAAAGGTCTATTGATCTTCGTATAGCTTTATTGACGAAGAATTTATTAAAATTAATGGAATTCATTACCTGGTGATTCACAATCCTTCTTTGAAATAATTAACCCTAATTAATAATAAATTCCATTAATACATCGATGGTTTGCGTTCGAGAGTTTTGGATGTGACAAGGTGGAAATCTCCTGAATTCTGAATTCACGAAGGAGTTAATCTCTAAGTAATCACTTTTAAATCTCAATTAATCATGTTTAAAATGTTGTATTAACTTTAAGTATTTTGAAAGTTCATACTTCATAAGTTTTGAATATAGCACAAGAGAAATTTCTCGAAATCCAAAACTGCGAAGTGATTAATTAACTCTTAATCATGACTAATTAAAGTCACTAACCATTTTATTAATTCCTTGAAAACCCTTTTACTTTTTGTAATCACTTTACTTCGACGCTTTGATAATCCAGGGATTGTGAAATGAAAAACTCTCAAAGAGTAATCTCTTGGAGTGACGTGGTAGGAATGATGTCATTCTGATGACATGTCAAGAAAAGAAAGGTGCCACATGTCACTTGAAAACGTGTGAATCATCCGACATAAATGTCAAAAAGAAGTGCCACATGTCACTTGAAGGAAATATTTTTAAAATGACACGTGTCCTATGATTCGTGTCTGTAAGTTATTTAGGAAAAGTCACGAGTGGCTATTTTGAGATTTTGGAGTTTCATGGTTTTCATTGTTTGGATTTGTTGGAATAACTAAAGCGTGGAGCTGCGAAGAAATCGTCAAAGGATTTCTCTTAAAACTCAGGTGGATTCAAAACTTCGGAGGTCATTAGGACCGTTCGATCAAATCAAATTTACTTATGGATGATAGATACCGTAAGTGCCTTATTAATAAATAACAACTCGCAGATTTATTTTGATTTTAAAAGGCCACTTTCTAGGCTTTTTGCTTTTTTGGGTGAAATTTAATTTCTAAGAGGTAAAAAATATATAAAGCTCAAAAGCTCAAAATTATGCATGTTCCAACATAGGCTCCATCTGGGGATTGTGGCTCCGTGCGAGGTGCAAAATAACAGTAGACCAAGTGCCTTTATTGGGTAAATGGAGTCATTATTTCTTTTTGAAAAACATGTTCCAGTTTTATTTAAGAGTTAATCATACATAGAAAAATGAACTTAACCAAATCTCAAAAACCTTCAAAACATACTTAATTATGGATCTCAAGTTAGGCTATTTAAAATTTCATTTTCTTAAAACTGATTTTAGAATTGTTTAAGATAATCAAAATAACTTTAACTAAAATATCAGTCTACGATCGACTTCGTTTGCTACAAGGTTAAGCAGATGTAACAATTTATTTAGGGAATCCCTAGTTGGTTCAGGATGTAAATATCACGAGAAAGAGAATTACATAACAAAGTGTGATATATGGATATGTATGGCAGCGTTACAGATATCATAGATATTGCTTCACTTCTAGCGAGCATGTTCAATACCCTGGTGAAGTTATCTACTTCTCCCATTGAATTTCCTTTCACCACTTTAATTAGCACTTTTGCACTTTTGTGAGATGAGGGAAATCAATATATGAATTTTCTTTCATCATATATTTTGGACAAGATGGGGGCAATCAAATTATAAGTTTCCTTTCACCATCTATCTTATATTTTAAAATTTTGAAGTGGGGGAAATTAATATGTATGTAACACACAAGGGATGATATCTGTTTAAAATTTTGAAAAGAGGGTCTGTCAACAATTTTAAGAATACTCTGAAACTAACTTTCTTCCAATTTTCAATATACCTTCGCCTATAGGAATTTTTTTTATGGGAATCTTAATCTTTCAGGGATCAACCTTGAGCGAATTAGTCAGTTTAAAGTCCAATAGAAGAGCTAAAATTATCAAGATTAGCTTAGACATACTTTTTCAATTAAAAAACAAACGAACATAAATATTTTCACCTAATCTTGTTTTGAAAATATGTTTTTAAGTTTTCGGAGTCAAGGTAAGTTCCTTTCTTTCTATGAAGACTAAGAAAGGATAAAGAAAATTTGAAGTGGATAAGAACTTGGGGATAGGAAAAAATAACCAAATCGAGGATTTAGAGGACCGCACACAAAAATCCCAATCCCACACAAGTTTGTATATTTAGTTCATGCTTCCTTCGAGCTTTTTAATTTTTATTTAATTTTTATTTCAGAGATGGCTTTAGAATTTATCAACATGACACTTTAAGTTGTAATTGTATACCTCTTTGATTTTTGGGTCGGGTGATAGTATTATTATGAGGAAAGCTTCCTTCAGATTCATTTCAAAAAAAAAATTCTTTAAAATTTTGTTTGAACTATAAGAAGAGTAGGAACTCATACCTTATTTTCCTTTTGAATTTTCAGCAAGGTAGATTATTATTTTATCACCTGTTTTTAGAGAAATCAAATGTTTGAAAAATGAGTGTCAAATTTTTATGCAGCCTCATCTCTTGTTCAATAAGATATATTCTGCAAAATGTCAGAAAAACCTGTAGAATAGAGATGGTATGTGATATAGATGTTTTTATTATTCATTTCGATGATGCCAAGTAATCATAAATTTATTGAAAATATTTACAAAAAATGATCAAATGACTTAGATAATTTACAAAAAGAAAAGAAAAATTGAAAATTAAAATAGCAAATGTCAATCCAATCCTATATACGCAACGGAAATCCAAAATGTGACTACTGCATAAAATGTTTTAAGTAACTCCCATTGATAGGAGCATCAAGAATTTCTCTATCAAGATTTTCCAGTGAGAATGAGTTTTTTCCCTCAGCAGTTGCAATTTTGAATGGTCCGAACCAGATATGATCAAATTTTCCATGTTTCCCTACATCTTCCTTTATAGCCTCCCATTTTAAAACTAAATCACCAAGAAGAAACTCCCTATCTTTGGTTTTTTTTATCGAAAAGGGATTTCATATTATCTTGGTACTTTTGAAGCTTATCATGCACTTCCACTCTGTTCTATTGAACTTCGATGATTTGATTCATTCTTCTCATAATGTCATTTGGCTCTTCATTTGCATCTTGCCATAGTTTATCACATGAAGAGAAAGATTGATAGGAAGGATAATGTTAGTACCATAAACCAATTGGAAAGGAGACATACCTATATATTTCTTGGTGCTTATTCGGTTTTCCCATAAGGCGTACTTTAAGTGGATATGCCAAGATTTTTAGTTTCTTTCAAAACATTTTTGAATATAGTCATCAAGCTCTTGTTAGATGATTCGTCCAATACATTTTCTTGAGGATAATAAGTTGTATAATGACCTAAAAAATATTGTATTTTTGACAGAAATTGATCATTGTCGTAGATTTAAAAGCCTGAGTGTTATCAGTGACTATTTTTCGAGGACAACCAAATCTTGCTAGGATGCTTTCTTCCAGAAATTTTATTACTACCGAATTCGTAGCATTCTGAGTTGGAATGGATTCAACCCATTTCTTAAAGTAATCGGCAACGGTTAGAATCCATCTGCATTAAGAACTTGATTGCAAATGAATTTCTCCAATGAAGTCTCAGCCCCATTGTTGAAAGGATCTTCAACTTTTACTGGAATTAAAGGTAAGGCAGGGGGATTTTGCTTACCAGTGAACAGTTGGCATGAATTGCAATCTCTAACCCTTGCATTTACATCAGTAAATAAATTTGGCCAATAACATCCTGCCCTTAAAATCTTGTAAGTTGTTTCTCTCCAAGCATGATGTCCTCTACATATTCCTTCATGAAATTCATCAATGACACCTTCTGTTTCAGATTCTGTCAGGCAACATAACAAGAAACCCAGAGGGTCTTTCCAATATAGCTTGCCATCAACGATGCAATATTTAATTGCATGTAGCTTTAAAGTTCTTGCTTTAGAAGGACTCATGTCATTTGGGCATTGAATAGAAAGGAGGTATGTAACAATATCACAGTACCAGGCAAAGGAAGAAAACTTATCTTCAATCTGAATTATAGGTGCTTGATCGTCAATTTCCTCTATATCTAGAAGAAAATCATGTGATTCAAAGTTATTTATTCCAAGTGCTCTGAAATTTGATTCGGCCAACATCCTTGCCAGACCTTGACCTTTCACTAGGTTGGTTGGTTTCACTTCTAGATCAAACTCTTGAATTTTAGCCAACCATCTACCTCTTCTTCCATCACTGTCTGGTTGAACCAAGATATCTTTAATTGGATTTGTTGGTAAATAAGCAATTATTTTAGAGTGCAAGACATATGTTCTGAAATCCTTGAAAGCCTTCACCATTGCATAAGCTTGTTTTTCAATAATATCATACCTTAGCTCTACATCTCTGAGGCTTTTGCTAAAAAAGGCTATTGGTTGTTTGAATCCTTCTTCGTTCTTTTGAAGGAGCACTGCTGCAACGATAGGTTAGAAGCGAAAAAGAAGATTAAGAATTCTTTTGTATAGTACAGACTTACCAACACTGGTGCTTCCCTTATATATTTCTTAACACGCTCGAAATATTCTTTGGCCTCAACAATCCATTTCACTTCGATGTCCTTCTTTAGAATATCTATAATCAATTTGATTATTTCAGCAAAGTTAGGAATAAATCTCCTAAAAAAATTGATCTTACCTAAAACCGATTGAATCTCTTTTCTATTTCTAGGAATATTAATCAGGTCAATAGCCTCAACTCAATGGATCAACCTTGATTCCATCTTTTGAAACTATATGACCCAAAATTTTACCTTCTTGCATAACAAAGTGTGATTTTTTGGGGTTAAGAGACAAACCAAATTTTTTGCATTTTTCAAAAGTCTTTTTGAGGTGCATCAAATGTCCCCCATGGAGTAGTAAACATAGTCTTCTCCCTATCATCTTCATGAACAACGATCTGATTATATCTTTAGAATCCATCAATCATAGAAATTATGTTAGCCCCTAATACCTTTTCTAAAACATGGTCTATCTTTGGGAGCGGGTAGTTATCTTTAAGGGAAGACTGATTTAAGTTCCTACATTCAACACAAAGTCTTATTTTGCTATTCTTTTTTCTAACAAAGACCAAATTGGCCACCCATTCAGAGTATCTAAGGGGAAGGATGATTTTTGCATCAAGGGGTTTTTTAACCTCATTTTCTATTACCAGCAGAAGAATTGGGTTTATCTATCTAAGCTTCTGCCTGAAAGGTTTAATACCATGTTTTAAGGGAATCTTGTGTTCAATAACAAAAGTATCATAAGTTTTTAAATCATCATAAGACCATGCAAACACATATTTATACTGTTTAAGTAATTCAGTGTATTTACTCTTTACTTGTGCCGGGAGATATTTTGATATTTTGACCATTTTGGGGTTTCCATTAGTTCCTACATTACAATCTTAAACTTCTTCGGGTTAAGGTCACAAAGTAGACTTCAAAGGTATATCATCATGGTCAAACAACCTTTCTAAGGGGATCCATCCTTTGGGAATTTGATTGTTTTTAAGTAAGAGCATGTCGTGATTTGCAATCTTATCTTGGAAGTTCTATGGGTTTTCTCCTTCCTACAAAATCCAAGCAGGATTGTTCTGATTTTCTTGATCTATGTGGGTCTCATAAAACTTATCAACCATTTCCAGGAATTGTTTGATTTGTTCATCATCTTCAAATACTTTCCAGTATTGAACATTGTTTGGGATCGAAGGTCTATGTCTCATCTAAATATGGTATTTCAG
This sequence comes from Picea sitchensis, assembly GCA_010110895.2. Taxonomy (NCBI): domain Eukaryota; kingdom Viridiplantae; phylum Streptophyta; class Pinopsida; order Pinales; family Pinaceae; genus Picea; species Picea sitchensis. The sequence continues at coordinate 9,839 of SNQJ01S0014447.1, read as the reverse complement.
CTTCAAAATTGTAGGTGGTATGAACATCACAACAACTTTGGCCAAATAATCATCTTGTTGATTATGCATTTTGGGAATAGAGTGAATATTAAAGGATGAGAAGAAATTTTGTATAAGATCCCAGGCACAATTTCTATATGATCTCAATCTTGCATGCTTAGCTTGATATTGTTGTTTTACTTTCTTTACAATGAGCTCTACATCACCATAAACTATCAAATGTTTGATTTTTAATTTTCTTGCAACTTATAATCCTAAGACTAAAGCTTCATATTCACGGACATTATTAGTATAATCGACCTCCCATTGTAATCTATAAGAGAAAGGAATAACATACTCATCACCTGGAGCCATGAATAAAACTTCAGATCTTGCTCCTTCGTAGGATGAAGCACCATCGATGAACATTTTCACATCCCTTCTCTAACATTTATATTTTTTCTTGAAATTTCTATTTTTTTATTTTCTTCTTCTATACATTCTTCAAAATTGTCATCTATGGATAATATGCAATTTCCTAAATCTTGGTCAGCAACATAGACTAGGTAGTTATTGGGGTTTTGAGGGTCACTTATGGTATATGTTAGTCTAGTTTATCTGTACAGTCGAGTGAATTGTCCACCAAAAATTAGAATTGTAGCGTAGGTCATGTCTAGCTGAACCGATCCTCCTAACTTGGTGCCCCAAGATCTGGATAGAAGCATGCCATACTTGGTAGGAACGTCAGCAACAACCACATCCACAAGAATACTTTTCACAGGAACCTGAGCAAGATTTAGCACTAAATCTTCAATCATACCCAAATACTTAACCTTTCTAGAATCAAACGAGTACAAATCTTGATAAGGTATGGTGATTTCGAGGCCTAATTTTTCCATGATAATCTTAGGCAATAAATTATGAGAGGATCCTGAGCTTAGCATGCAATTGTGAAGTAGATGACTGTGCACAGTCAATGTAATATAGAATAGAGAAACAAATCCTTATTGTTTTCAATGTGTGGTCCAAACATGATTGTAGGTTTTTCATCCTGCAAATTGATAACATCATCTTGACTTTCAACATCAGAAAAATTAATTGCTTTAGTGATTTGTTTTTTATAGATCGGGTTCCTAGCAAGTTCAACCAAAGGCATTGGAATTTTAATTTTATTAAGTTCATTCTCTAAATTGAAAGTCCCAATTGGTTTTTCAATTTCCCTGGTCTGAAATTCAACTTTTGTATTCTTTGGCTTCTTAGTTTGCACTACTTTCATTTCAACTTTCTTTGTTCGGTCAACTTGCATTTCAGTTGATGGTTTAGTAACTATTGCTTAATTGTTTTGTTTCATGATAAAATATTTTTTGGTGGAATATTTGTAGAACTCTTTTCTCTTGGCCTCAAATCATATTTATGTTGAAGCATGGCCATTATCGAGTCAGTGAGATCTTTGTAGGTAGAGTCCCCTAGATTGTTGATGTTTTCATCATTATTAAACAAAGATTCCATATCTAAGGATTTCTCATAATCTTGTTTGGTTAGGTGAGGCTCAAGATCATCATCGTTGAGGTTGTTTAGATCTTCCTCTAATTCTTCGTAATCTTGCACCTCATCTCTCTGCATGAAGTTCTCAGTTTTAAATGGAGCCTGAATCTTTTGATGCTCATTTTTTATTTGTCTTTGTTGTATCTGAGGATTAGGGTTTCTCCTGAATTGATTCTTGACATATGGATCAGGTTTGGTTTGCTCTATTTCCATCATGGAAATTTTGTTTGATAAATCTTTAATAATTTTGGCCATCTCATCCATTTTTTCCTTTGCGGGCGTTCTAGATCCAGAGGGTCCTGCATGTTCTTTAAAACGCATGGGTTCTCGAATCTCTGGCTCCCATCTAAACTTTAGTTTTCAACTTCCCAAATTCCATCATATTGGACTCAATTTCTATAGCATCATCTTGAATCCCCGCTAAAGTAGTGTATCTTCTTTCTCTCAAAAGTATAGTGAAATCAGAGTCAAAAGCCCCTGCAAAAGTGACTTTTGCAGTTGGTTGAGAAGGTTTAAATTTGACTGGGATTTTGTGATAAAGCTTATTAAATATTTGGATAAATTCTAGGACTAATTCAAAAATTTTCTTTCTCAAGGCTCCTAATTCGGTTAATTAATAAAGATGATCATTTTTCTCGCCCCATTGCCTTAGGAAGGAAGTTTCTAGATCATCATATGATCGTATAAAACCTACTGGAAGTCCTCTGGACCAAGTTCTTACATGTCCTTAAAAAGTATGTACTAACAGTCTTGTGTAAACATCCTTGTGCTCAATACCAAGAATATCAACAAATTGATCGAAAAAGGTTATATGTTTTGTTGCTGTTAGATTCCCTTCTCCCATGAATTTGGGGAGGTTCTTCATGTAATTTTCAGGTAAATCATGCAAGACAACAAGAAGGACTAAGGGAGCATATTTAGCAGCTACCTTGGAAAATATCCTAGGAGGTTGAGATTGTCCACCAGCCCCTACACCTCCATCACCTCCAATACCAACACCTCCAGCACCAACCATTGAAAGTCTAGGAGATAAAATTCAGGGACTAAAAAGGAGATTTTAGAAAAATTCAAAAAACTGATCTGCTGATCTTTTGACTACTTCGGGATGTTGTGAATGAAGTTTTGGAAAATGATCGTGAGAAGACAAAAGATCTATATGAGGGGGAAAAGGAAAACTTGAGCTCGTTTTCTCAGGTTTACCTGATGTATAGACAGGAGAAGTGATGGGGTATGAATCTGAGTATAGAAAATAATCTTCAAGGTTTTGGGAAATGTAAACTTTTACTTCAGGAGGAGAAAGAATTGGCTGAGTATTAATGATAGTGGGGATTGAAATGGATTCTTTGTTCTCGCTAGTAAAAGTATCTATCAATGAAACAGGGATGGTCTAGTCAATCTCAAATTTTATTTAAGGAATAATTACCTCTGGAGTTTCAAGATTAATTTCAGGTTTACTTGTTGATGCCTCTGCAAAGTGAACTTGTTTAAAATTTTCTTTAAAAGTTAGTTTTTCAACGAGAATCTTAACATTAAGCGTAATTCTAGGTTGATGAACCTTACCTGATGATGCATAATTTTGTCTGAGATATCCCTTTGGTTTCAACAATTTTTCAGGATCTGAAACTGGTGTAGTCTACTTTTCGTCTGGGTTTTTCCTGGTATTCGTTCGATCGAATGCCAGTTTTGTCTACAGTGGAGTCGCCAGGTGAAAGATAAAGTAAGCCTTATTCACATATTCAATCTTTGTTCACCATCAAAGACCAAAACTTAACTTTGTCATTCTCCCAAGGAAAAATGATTTCGTTTCTCCATCCTCGACGACGCCAAAAAGATGTTGTTTTTGATATTGATTCTAAGGCTCAAAGAATAATGTTAGGCATAAAAGATTTTAAATGAAATGTTTTTATGAGTGCTTTTTCTACCTTCAGTTTTCTGAGAAATAATCTTAAAAATAAATTAATGATAAGACATTACAGAGGTTGTATCTCGTTATCTGAGTCGCAATTATAATGTCAAATGATGTAAAAAGATTTACAAAAATTTTAAACAAAGTTAGGTATCAATTACAGATAAGTCTCACCTTGTTCGCAGTAGAAGAAAAGTAGAAGATGCACCCTTGAACATGATATAAAAATGCAGTAATTCACACAGATCATAGGTCCTGTTTTATTCACAATAATAATAGAGGAAAAGTTGTTTACTGAATGAACTCTTGGTATAATATGATCACAGTAGATGTAGTACTAAATTGCAATCAATCACTCTTTAACAATTACAGAAATAAATTAAGAGAAATGGAAACACAGAGGGAACACATAAATCAAATTGAACGAAACTTAGAATATCTATCTTCACTTGTATTAATACTAAATAAGAGTTTCTCTTATAGATTCATCAAGAAGCACCCCTGAATAGATCTAAAATCTATGTATTTATACAAAATTTGTCACAACTGAAAATCATTGGACTTCCCACAATATTTGACTAAAAATAGAATACATTTGAATAAAACAACAACATGCAAATATTGTTGAGTTTTGTTGGCGCTTCCTCTGTATCTTCGTCTTCTAGTAGGTGCACTCGTTTTCCTTTGATATTTGAGCCGAGTACACATGTTCATTAGGGGAACCACAATCATTCGGCTTATTGTCTTTTCCATTTGATCGCGTTGCCATCTGTCCCTTCGGATGTGTTCACTGGGATAAGGAATTGCAGTTGAAGACATGGGGGGGATAATTAGATGAATAGCTCAATGTTGGCTCATTAAGGGATGGATAATAGTTACAAGGAAGAGTAATTGTTCATGAAAAGAATGATGGGGGAACAAGTTTCCAATAAGGAGGTGGGATGAGTGGATGCAAGAATGTGGGTGGTAGGGATAGACAAGGTAAGTGACTATTGGAGGGTGAAAGGTAGAGTGGGTGGAGAAAGTGGACAATGTGCTTGATTTTTCATTTGCTCCCAGCTACACTCTCTTTTCCCTATTCAATACATTGGGTGCACCTGTCCATTAATTCTACCACGAATCTTGAAGGCTCAATCCTTTCATTTAGTTCAAAAGCAAACATCTTCTTCTGTATTTGTGGCAGTTTCTCCTGGATCTTGTTCACCTCTTGGACTGTAACCTGAAACTATGAACTTGGATTAACCAACCATTCATTGATTTTAAGTAGATCAATCTAGCTCATCTCTTGGATGGTTGCATGAGTATCTTCCTTGTTCTTTCTGGAGCTTTTCTAGTTCATTTATATTTTGATCTGCCCCAAGGCTTCTGAGATACTATTCCCTTCGAACTCAATCAACTTTTTATTTATTGAAGATAATGCCTCTAGAAAATCCTCTTTTACATATCTGGAAAGTTTCTTACCTTCCTCCAGATTTATTTCCCAGGCTTTTAGGGCCATTTCACCTCTTACTTGTTCAGAATGAGAGAGAAGGGGAAGACTAGGGGTATTAGCTCTCTTCTTCCATATGACAACTTCTTGAAACTTAGACCGAGTTGAGCATGCCTCTTTTTCCTCGACATAAATATATTTTAGGGAAAGGTCTACTACCTGATAGCATCTACGTTTAGATAGAGTTCTTGATGGGAAACTTCCAACCTCCCATTTACTTCTGATGATTTTGTTTTGAAGGCCAAAATGTCTATCGTTATGTTATATGTTAGGGTGATTCTAGCCTACAGCTACTCAATCAAGTTGTCACATTGAGTGATCAGTCCTTTGCTTGTCTATGAACTCCAGTAGAGCAACTCAAGGTTATCTTGTAACTCCTTAATTTGATGCTGATGACTAGCCCTGATTTTCTCAAAGTCCTAGTTCATCCTGCTTCTGACAGTCTGCTCTGTACTATATATCTCATTTTGCAATTGTTCTACCAAGAGGCATTTATGTCGCAGTTGTTCAGTTAAATTGTCCACTAACCATTGATTGTCAGTGGAAAAATCCTTAACGAACCTGCAACTTATTTTGCAAACTTTTGACCATCATGGTCTTTCTTGTCATACACCAATATTTTCCTTTTAGTGATAACTCCATCCTTTTGGCGAGATTCTCTCTTCATGATAGCTTTTTGTTTCTTGCTAAAAAATAAATCTGAGGGGGGCATCTCTTCGGGTAATATAGGAGTAAAATCACCTACGAAAGTGAGTTTGGAACTAGGATTTATGAAGCTGGTTTGTAGAGGGGTTAATGATGTGATAAGAGAACTAATTTCAGTGGAAGGTTCTTATCCTGTTGTATTCGGGGTGCCAGCAGGAGTACCTGGTGTTGAATGAGGGACAACTTGTCCCAGATTCATGAAGGCTTCGAACTGAGCTAATTGGATCATTCAGTCCTGATAGTGACACTCTTATTTCATGAAATAACATTTCTAGGCCTTTTGGGACTTCCTAAACTTTGTGCTTAGCAGAGCAACTTGGCTCAGATCCTATAGGCCTAGCTTCCTGTGAAGGAGGCATGGGTATTGACTCTCCTTGCAATATCTTTTATAATTTGTTTCGTCTGTGTTTCTAAAAGATGAGGAAACCAACTTGTTGGTCAGGGGGAAGAGTCTGGAATCTATTTCAGACTTCTTCATAAGATCTAACTCCCCTGAACATTTCTTCATAAGGAGAATTCTCATGGATGTATCGCTCCATGTTAAACTGAGCCAGATGATTTTCCACTATATTATGTGGATCATGCTTCTTGAATTCGATGTCAACTAATTTGACATTCTCCAGGGGTGCGGCCTTGACTTTAGAGTGACCAAAATCTAATAATGTGAACATGCCAACTTGAATGGGGAAAGTTGGCCAAACCGTTTTCTGAGTTGCTTTCAACTCCTTGTTGATACCTCCTGTTACTGTCTGGTATGCCACTTTTCTGCACACCAGCCTATCGAGTAAAAATTGTGGGAGGGCATAAGGAGGAACTAAACAACCAAATACTGTGATATAGGATAAATTCTCCTCAATGAACCAATCTGCAATCTTGCCTAAGTTCCCCATAATCCTTTCTGAAATCTGGGGCGACGATTGACATAAATAGCTATATTAACAAACACTACATTGTTGTGATAGATTTCGTAAAAGAAATATTTGGCATTCTCCTCCCATAATTTGGAGTGATAAAAATGAATTGGCTCAGAACTGGCCGGGGTCCAACTCCAGTTCATCAGGGGAAAATGGGTCGTGAAACAAATGTCATCCATTACATATGCCAACGTGTAAAAAGGTGCAAGATTCCCTTTTGATTTTGCTGATTTATACTCAGGGATTTCCTTGGCCAAATTATCAGATAACATTTTGGCCCAATTGAAGGTATAATCATCGGCTACCTCGTTCATGATGGCTACCCACTCAACTGAGAAATGTGTAGGGTTCTTCTTCCCAAATAGGCAACAAAGCATCATAGCTACATACAACATATGAGCATCTAAAGACGTCGTGGCATACATACCATGAGCGTCAGCTCTGAATTTTTTCGAATGTCCCCACCAGGACTTGACTATATCATGACCATTTATAGCGTATTGGGTGCATTCCTTTCTCTCAAATTCTAGAAGAAATGTGGCATTGTAAGTGTATTTAGGGGTAGGGGAAAGCTTGTACATTACTTGTAGGTTCTCTGGTCAGAAAGAGCCGACGACGCCCTGCTGGTGGTTGATGACGCTCATGGTTTGGATGTCAACATGTTCTAAAGCCCAACTTATCACATCATTATAGGGTATGATTCTTGGTCATGCATCGATCTTATGCAGTTCCGACTATGCTACATGTCTAAGCTTAGTTGTAAAGGACTCGTCACCTTTTTCGACAGAGTCACCTAGACAGTTAATGATATCATGCTCTAAGACATCAAAAACATGTGTCCAAGTTTTAATGGTGTCCACAACTTGTGGAGTTGTGTCTGATAGAACATCTGCGTTCGGATTTGAATCATCACTCGATGCATCAAGCTTCTTTGAAACTTTTCGTGGCGCCATAATCCTCTGCAAGGAAATAGAGTTAGCTTACCTGTTACAGGAGAAGTCTGTAATCTCTACACTAGATAAAAACTGCTAATTGCAAATGGTAAAAATGACTTTGAAATTGGAAGTGCTTTATTAAAAAGGTCTATTGATCTTCATATAACTTTACTGACGAAGAATTTATTAAACTTAATGGAATTCATTACCTGGTGATTCACAATCCTTATTTGAAATCATTAACCTTAATCAATCATAAATTTCATTAATACTTCGACGATTCGCATTCCGGAGTTTTGGATGTGACAGGGTGGAAATATCCCGAAGTTCGAATTCGCGGAGGTGTTAATCTCTGAGTAATCACTTTTAAATCTTAATCAATCATGTTTAAAACATTGTATTAACTTTAAGTATTTCATAAGTTTGAACTTCGAAAGTTTTGAATATAGCACAAGAGAAATTTCCCGAAATCTGAAACTGCGAAGTGATTAATTAACTCTCAATCATGATTAATTAAAGTCCTTAACCATTTTATTAATTCCTTGAAAACCCTTTTTACTTTTTGTAATCACTTTACTTCGACGCTTTTATAATCTGAGGAATGTGAAATAAAAAAACTCTCGAAGAGTAATCTCTCAGGGTGACGTGGCAGGGATGACATCATTCTAATGACATGTCAAGAAAATAAAGGTGCCACATGTCACTTGAAAACGTGCCACACATTACTTGAAGGAAAGATTTTTAAAAGGACATGTGCCCTATGACTCGTGTCTGTAAGTTCTTTAGGAAAAGTCATGAGTGGATATTTTCAGGTTTCAGAGCTTCAGGGTTTTCGTTGTTTGGGTTTGCTGAAATAACTTAAGCATGGAGCTGTGAAGCGACCATCAAAGGATTTCTTTTAAAAATCAGGTGGATTCAAAACTTTAGAGGTCGTTAGGACCATTCGATCAAATCAAAGTTACTTATGGATGACAGACACCGTAAGCACCTTATTAAGAAATAACAACCCACATATTTATTTTGATTTTAAAAGGTTGCTTTCTAGGTTTTTTGTTTTTTTGGGTAAAATTTTATTTCTAAGAGGTAAAAAAGATATAAAGCTCAAAAGCTCAAAATTATGCATGTTCCAACAACCCCTTTTCCCAAAAAAATGAAATTGGGAAAATTGTTTAGGAATTGCTAGAGGCATGTGTCATCTGTCCTAGTACCAACCCTTATTCTTCTCCCATCATCATGGTACTCAAGAAAGAAGGTATTTGGCACATGTGCCCCGATTTTCGAACCCTCAACAAAATTATTGTCAAAGATAAATTTCACATTCTTGTCATTGATAAAATTTTGGATGAACTGAGTGGTGTTCAATTCTTCACCAAACTTAATCTACATTATGGCTACCACCAAATACATATGAAAGAGGCCGATATTCCCAAAATTGTCTTTTGAACTCATGAAGGCCATTGTGAGTTCTTGGTCATGCCCTTTGACCTATGTAATGAACCCTCCACTTTCCAAAGCCTTATGAATAATGGCTTATGCCCTTTCCTTCGTCTATTTGTACTAGTCTTCTTAGATGATAACCCCATTTATAGTAAAACTTGGCAAGCCCATTTGGCCCATGTGGATCAAGTATAACATTTATTGTCTCAAAAAAAACTCTTTTTCAAACAATCTAAATGTTCTTTTGGAGCAATTGAAGTAGTGTATTTGGGCCATATTGTTGGCAAGGATGGTGTCTGTGTGGATCCTAAAAAAATAGAAGCTACAAAGGATTGGTCCCATCCTACAATTCTTAAAAGTTTGATAGGTTTCCTAGGTTTAACTGGATATTATCGCAAGTTTGTTCAAAACTATGGAAAAATTGCAAGCCACCTCACCGCCCTCCTTAAAAAGAATGCTTTCAGTTGGACTCCAACTGTTGATCAATCCTTCCAAGCCTTGAAAGAGGCTATGTCTACGACTCATGTTTTGACACTACCTAATATTTTTGTTTTGGAATGTGATGCTTCAGCCTTCTGGGAAAGTCATTGGGGTCGTTCTCATGCAATATGGAAGACCTTTGGCTTTCACTAGCAAGCAACTCTCTGATAGAAACATGGGAAAATCCACCTATGAAAAGGAAATGTTGGTTATTCTGCATGCAGTGGATCTCTAGTGTCCTTACTTGTTGGGACAATGCTTCCAAATTAAAATAGATCATCGTAGCCTCAAATATTTTTTAGAACAAAGAATTTCATCCATTGAGCAACAAAAATGGTTAACCAAAATATTCAGCTATGATTATGAGATCATTTATAAGAAGGAAAAATAAAATTTGGTTGTTGATGTTCTTTCACGGAAATATGAAGACGACATGTCCCTCTTTTCCC
>SNQJ01S0014446.1:263107-280630 GCA_010110895.2 Picea sitchensis | reverse complement strand
TATGTGAAGATGTGGGACCAGTGCATCCAGGAGACTTCTGGAGGACCAAGCAACATCCTTGACCAAAGGCAGTACCAGCCGCAGTCGCCGGACCAACAACAGTAGTAAGGGGACCTCCAACCAGAGAGGTTTAGAGAGTTTTGAGATGGGTGGAGTGGAACCTCACCGTGATCACTTGCGCAATCCCTATGGAAGAGATCGAGGATCTCCCACCATCAATGCAACCTCACATATTTGGGGTGCTCCGAACTTGGGTCCAACTCTTCCGGCATTTGGAAAATGTCGTGGTTCACTGTGGCAGGGCCAACAGGCCCCACCCTTAGCTTAGGATGGACCACTTACATGTCGAGAGAACTTTTTTTATATTTGTGAGGGAATAATCCCCACAATGTACACTAGACATATTGTTTAGTCACTTGTGCCCACCTATGTACTCTGAGACTTTTGATATATATTTGTATTTACATATTTTTTATTTATTATGGATCACATTTTTACAATATATGTACATGTGTATGTGTGTGCTTCTTTATGTCTGTGCAATATGCCAATCTAATACATGATTAGCTAGAGTATCCATGATTTGATTCAATCTCCTAGGAACATGGATATACGTAATGTAATCAAAGTATTTTTCTAAGAAACATACCCTAAGGAATCATTGGTGTAGAGTAGGATCATAAACGTGGTAAACCCCATTTAACTGGGACACAATCAGCTGTGCATCTAAGTAGACTCGGAGGTGAGAGATACCATGCAACAAAGCGTCACGAAGCAACTCTATCACTATGTTGTACTCGGTGACATTTTTTGTGGTGTCACCTAAACAGATACCTCCATAAGATAGCAACTGGCCTTGAGGTGTGAATATCACCCAAGTTGTGGAAGAAAGCCTTCAAGTGTGTCGGCTAGTGGCGTCTGTGAACCCAATGAACACCTATGATTCAGTTAACATCAGCCACAACGAAAAACATGACATCAAAAATGACACGTCCATAAAACGAAAAGACAACAACTAAACTGTATAAGAACTATACATATGTATAACAAGTCACTCGAGGTGACCCACCTACGAGTAATACTTCTTGAGGTAGAGCCCATTTCTAGGCTCTACCAAAGATTTCCCTTTGAATTCAATCGGAAGATAAGCGCCCTTCTTTAATACTTCCTTCACTATGAAAGGTCTAAACCACATGGGTTTGAACTTGCCTGGCCCCAGGGGATCCTTATCTTGGTCGTAGACCTAGACAAGGTCTCCTTCGGAGAAAATATGAGGATGAATGGACCGATCATATTGACGCTTGATTTTTTTCTTGCGAGCCTCGTTAGCCAAGGTTGCTTCACGATGTTTCTCATCGAGTTGCTTGAGATATAATAAGTGTTCCTCAATCAGTGAAGTGTTTGGCAATAACTGTATTGCCAACTTTAGAGATGGGATCTGGCACTCTATTGGCAAGACTACTTCTAGCACGTAAATGAGTTGAAAAGGTGAGAAACCAGTTGCAGTATTTATAGATGTTTTGTAGGCCCACAATGTTCAGTACAACATCAAATGCCAATTTGACTTGGCCGAATTGATCATTCGTTGCAGAATAGTCTTGAGGGACTTATTCACAGCTTCCACCTAACCATTCGCTTGTGGGTAGTAGGGTGATGAATTCTCTTGCCTCAACCCAAGCTTTGATGTTAACTCGGACATCATTTTGTTATGAAGGTGACTATCATGGTCAGTGAAAATCTCCCTTGGGATGTCAAACCTTGCTATTATCTGATTGAACAAAAAGAGAGTTGTTGTATCGCCATCATCTTTGAACATTGGCATAGCTTCGACCCACTTAGTGAAGTAGTATACTGCTACGATGATATAACGGTGCCCCCTGGTTGAAGGGGGGTGGCATGTAGTATAATCAATCCCCCACTTAGTGAAGGGGCCAACTGTAATGACGGGAAACATAAGAGGAGGGTGTGCCCTCATCTTCTGAGAGAAGATCTCACACGGGTGGCACTTCTTGACCGATTCAACGCAATCCTTGATGAACGTCGGCCAAAAGTAACTGACCCCTAGAATAATTTGGGTTTTTTCCAACCAAGACAAATGAACACCACATGCTCTAGTGTGGCAGTCGTTAAGAATCAGCTTCGCTTCTTCATGAGTGAGACACCAGCAAAGGATGCAATCTATACCTCGACGATACAAAGTATCCTCAAGTATGAGATAGTTTTTTTCTTGATGGTGTATATGTCGACGCTCATCATGAGAAGCAGAGGAAGGACACTTCAAAGTCTAGAGATAGAATAGTATATCTCCATACTAGGGGTTTGAAGATGAAATCAAAAAAAGATCTCCTTTAATCATTCATTCTTCAGGCGTAGCATCACCTGACTTGACTGGAAGTTCCGAGATAAGTTCTGCAAAGACCAATGACTTCTTAGATTTCACAGAAATGAAATCCAAGTAAAATTCCTAGAGGATAAAAATCCATCTACTGATCTTTCCACTGATTACACATCGTGTCAACATGTATTGGAAAGGATTCACAATGGTAATGACAGTGGTCTTGCGAAACAGGATATAATGACGGAACCGTTGGACAACATGTACTCTTTCCAATGCAAGCTTCTCAACGTGGGAGTAGTTGAGTTCTAGTCCAACGAAGCCTTGCCTCAGGTAATAAATCGCATGTTCTTTGAGTAGATCATCCTCTTGAACCAAGACCATACCGATGGTCAACTCTATCGCTACCAAATACAATAAGAAATATTTATTATAATTGGGTGGCCAAAGTAGAGGGGCAGACGTGAGCGCATGTTTCAATGCTTTGAAAGAGAATTGAGCGGCTTCGTCCCAATGGAAAGGGATTCCCTTATTTAGTAAATGCATAAACCATTTAGTGATATTGGCATAGTTTGCGATAAAACGCCGAAGAAAATTGGTTTTTCCCTATAAACTCTGAAGTTGAGGGACTATGCATGGGGGAGGTAGTTCAACTATCGCCTCAACCTTTAGAGGATCGACCATGATCCCTGTAGTAGAAACTATAAAACTTAAAAGACGACCCGATGTCATGAAAAAAATGAATTTGTTAGGATTCAAGAGAATCTAATAGTAGCAACATTGCTCAAATATAAGTCGGAGGTGCGTGGGATGATCAACTCTCTTACGATATCGTGATGCTAAATCATCGAGATAGACCTCGACTATGTGTTTGAAATCATGGAAATAAAAATACATGGCCTATTGAAAGGTGGCTCCAACATTCTTCAAGACAAAAGGCATCTTTAGATAAGAAAATGTACCCCATGGACAAATAAAAGTTGTTTTATGTTGGCCTTCAGGCTTAATCTGAATCTAATTATATCCTGAAAAACCATCCATGTAAGAAAATACCTCACAGCCTGCACATTCATCGATGATCTAGTCAATGAATGGCGTGGGGAAATTATCCTTTGGATGGGCCTTATTCAAATCATGAAAGTTCATACATATGCGAAACGTTCCCTACTTTTTGTTGACTGGAACGAGATTTGACACTCATTGAGTCAATTGGATGGGGTAGATGAAACCAGCTTTGAGTATTTTCTCTACTTCATCCTTAATAGCTACTTCTTTCCGAGGATTAATTGGGAGAAGATTCTGCCTAACTGGCTTGGCGTCAGGGTAAGTCATTATTTCATGTTCGACGATTCTTGGATCAATGCCTGGCATTTCCTCATACGACCAGGAAAAAACGTTGTAGAATTCTTTAAATAAATCAGTATAGATTTGAATCTCCTCGGGGGAGAAATATGCTTCGACGAAGACATTCTCCACGACACCAGGGGTTCTAGAGATATTGATATGTATTTTTTTAGCGATGGTTTCCATATTAACTTCGGTGTAAACTACATGCGTATCCAAAGGATTGATAGGATAAGACCTATCTCCAGTCATAGTCAACACGAATTCAATGGCCTCAATTCTTCCTAACTTTGGGAGAAAATATGATCTGTGATGGAGATCATCCCAGGGTTTGTATGGACTATTCAATGCCTCTATAATTTCCTCATCAGAGGGCAAGACCAAGTCTAAGTAATCAGTAGTGGTGAGAAAACCTTGAGCCTAGGTAGGCTCGAAAACTGGATCTAACTCCTATGTGGGAGTCAGACCAGGGTAGTCAGAATCTTGTTGGACTATAGAGTATGCAACCTCTGTTGTGGAAAAAGGCATGGCCATGCCATGATGCCCTGTCCCTTCCATCGTAGCCGATAGGGAAGAAAGAGTCCACAGATCGTTAAAGTAAGTCCTATAGAACAACGACACATGAAATATTTCAGCCTTAGGTTGGTCAGGGACAACCGATATGAACTTGACATCATCGTACAAAGGCGGGTAATCAAAAGTACCAATCAAAGTAAGGCACAAACCAACCCATATATTGACAACATTGGGTTGTGTATTATCAATCATCGGGACCGTGGATTCCCCTGATGAAGGGTCAGGATGAGAGAAAGATAATTGATCAATGGACACGATCCGACCCTCGTGTGGAAACAACAAGACCCAAAAACATTTGGTGACCACTGCATGCATAGCATAGGTCCAACTCCTTCCTAACAAGAGATTGTAGTCGAGAGGCGCATCGATGACTTTAACTTCAATGCACACGGTCTTTCCTCCTAGCTGTAGGATGAAAGAAGGAATGATTCCATGTGGTATGAATGAACAACCATCAAAAGAAGTAAAAAGAGTAGGTGACAGAGACAAAATGGGTTGGCCAATGGCCTTCCAACACGCCAACGAGATGACACATTTTGAGGCACCCTCATCAACCACCGTGTAGAAAATGTTCCGGGTAAAAGATTTTGTGGTGTAAGCCACTACTATATGAAACGCGACATGGTATGGGAGACGAGTCTTCAAGTCGATCGTATCAAGCATGATCATTCTCTAATTATAAGTCTCAACAGATCCTAAGGAAGCTAACAAAACCTTTCTCTGCGAAGGGAAGCTCTGGACGACCTCCAAAGCAGACATTGTGCAAGGGGTTTGGGACAAATCTTCCACCACATAGTAGTTCTATGTGGCCCTCACATTTGGATTGTGGGAATATTTCTTGAAATCCCCTTTTGGGATGCATGTCATTGTTTCTCCCAACATCTTCTCGATATGGAGAGGAACAAATGGGTTTTTGGCTTCTTTACCCTTCTCAAAAGTGTTTGGCATTCCATAATCGTGTGTCCTAGTCTCTATATGGGCATCACCTTTCAACATATAAACATTCTAGGTTGAGGGATTAATAGATGATGAAGGGGGTCCCTGACTTCCCCCATCCGCATTCGTAGAGGCTTGAGTTAAATGTTTCCCATGTGGAAATGGGTTCGTTAACACTATAGGTTGTTGCTACGCTAGTAACTTTTGGGCCTCCGCATGTCGAGGGCACATGTGAGTCGGATGGTCTTTCATGAAAAGGTTACATGGATACTTCAAATTTCTTTTTTCTTTGTTTCCCCCGCCATCATTATTGATGGGTTTCTTATCCCCCTTACCCTTCTTTCGTTGTTTCTTCTTTTCATCAGCCTGTTGGTTGGCCTTTCGGTTTGTCGATTGCACACTGTTTACATCTGATGTTTGAGTAGGGAGAGTATCCAAACTAGTGGTTTGGTTGGCCTTTTTCTGTTGTATCGATAACTATTGTTATTGATTTGACAGATGATCAACGGGCTTCGCTTGTGTTGAACCAATGATACCATCGACATGTGGTCCAGACTTCTGTTTGGTCTTGTTAAGAATGGTCTGCGGTGCATCTAGAAAAACTACGTAAAGTAAACTAGACTGAGAGTATATCAGTTCTAGTTGTTGAGATCTCATTATCGCTTCTTCCTCGGAAAACACTCCTAACGTTGCAACGTCTTTAGATAACTGGGGTACCAAAGAGTTAAGGAACCACTCCAGAAGGAATACTGGCGGAACTGGTACTTTTATCAAACTCTTCTAACGCTACCATTCTCAGATGTGATATGAGATATGGTTAGCCTTTGTTTACTCAAAGTTGGTCAGCAACTCGGTGTCGGCATCGTATCTCACAGGTAATTGAAAATGGTTTAGAAAAACCATTGCCAATTCGCCAAAAGTTAAGTATCTTGAGAGGTCGAGCTCGATGTACCATTTTGCGACACTCACGATTAGAGTGCATTGAAACAAACACAACTGCACAGATTCATATCTCAACAAGTTGGACGAGCACCATAGTTGAAAGGTGGTCACATGATCGCCTGGATATTCGTTAGGCTGACCTTCGAACTTTGGAATGTTTGAGGGAAACTTCGTTGGCATAGGAGGCCAACACGAATCATGGCATATTGCGTCGTTTAACAATATTGACAAGTCTAGCAAATGCAACATTGCTAGAAAAGGTATCTTGGGTTGTTGAGTATGTACAGGAGGAAAGGAGCCTGGAATTTGGCTGGAACCAGGTTGCCAAGAAAAGTTAGGTTGTTGACCAGGGTTCTGGTAAAATCCATGGCCATGGCCAGCGTATGGATATTGCGCTTGTTGATACATCATCGACTGACTCTCATAACTGGACATTGAGGGTTGAGAATGGATTTCTCCTGATGTTGTGTTCCAAAGGTTCTAGAAAGGGTTTCCCCCTGTTGATCCGATGGGCATAGGTACTGAGCCTTACCTAGGGTTCCATTGGCCATGGAAGGGGTTTCCCCCGGTCGACATCCCTGATGAGGGGATCGATCCCTACCACAAATTCTAGGGTCCTTGAGAGGTATTTACCCCATGTGCAGGAATAGTACCATGCACAGGATTTTTTGATCCAAAACTAGGGTTGCCCTCGGCCGAGATGACAGCTGATGAGAATGCATTGTTACCAAACACATCGAACAAAGATCATGGAAAAGAACCCACTGGCCTGGTGTTGGACAAAATTCCTTGAATACTTGCTCCGAACAAGTTGTAGTTGTACCTGCACTGCCTAGCGAGGGGGATGATGGAGGTATATGACCCCCACCGTAAGGGAAAGCATTGTAGGGGGATGAGGTGCCCCCCATGGACCCTTTCATAGGAACGTTAGAGCTCCATGCCCCCAGAACCAAGGTATTTAGGATGGAGTAGGACAGGACAGAGTTCGTATCAAAGTCAGGCATCCCATATGAGAACAGAGGGCATGTCCCACTCTGGGTGAATGGAGTGGTGATTTCCACCATAGACGAAATCAAACGACTGCCCAAAGTAGAGGTGGTCGAGACCATGATGGTTCGTACCGTCAAAGGTTTGTTAGGAGGAGGAACGCCTCCTGTAGTGGCAGTCATAGAGGGATTTTGAGGACTCCCTGATGAAGTAGCAACATTTTCTTCCATCGTAGCTTGTAAAACTATTTGGCGCTCATGATGATTTATCCTTGGGGAAACAAATTCTATCAAAACTGGCTACAAAAAGTCAGTGATCGAAGGTTTATAATGTTCGAGAGCTTCCACTCTAAGGTAAAAAATAGTAGGCTCCTCTATATGCAATATTTATTCTCTCAAGGATGGCTCACGTACAATTTACTACGGCCCAGTCACCTCAAATGACCCTTTATAGTCAAGTCTTCTCCTTCGCGGTGGCAAGGGTGGCTCCAATTCAACCGGAGACAAGTGTTGAAGGCTTCGCGACCAATGGAGCTCTTGATCTTCCACTTTGTGAGAATATCAACGACACACTAGGGTTTTTACTAACGTTGAAAACCAGCACACACTAGAAAGAGTTCCTATGAAACAAAGCAATCAAACCACTAGCTAGTTGGAAGAACAGTTACACCAGACAACACTAAATGAACTTACTGGTGCATGTGCAACTTGAATACAAAATCACCCTCTGGGTATACTCTGCAAAGCATGTCCTGATGTCTGTCCTAGGTACTATGGTATACCCCCGCAGTCACCTATGTAAGTCACTAAAATAAAGGCAACTAGGTTGCCAATGCTCGAACAATCACCAGGCAGGTACAGTCGACAGTCGGGTGGACTGCAATGAGCAAGGTATCAAGCCCGAAACCTATCGAGGGTATCGAAAGCAAGTGTTCTGGAAGACAACTGAGGACCTCAAACAGATTCGAGACCCATGAAGCTCCATGGAAAATGCGATCAACAGAATCCCTAGACAAGTCCTCTCTATGTGTTCCCAACTACGCTTGGTCCGACTTTGGAGGGGTTATGTTCGATTCATTTCCGCATGCAACCTTGTGTTTATCCCATGTGTTAGAGGGGGGTCCTAGATAACTTTCAAATTTACCGGAATTTTTACACTCTCTACAATAGACTTGTACGTTTGTTTTATATCCTTGAAGAGTTTCCTCTCCAACCTAAATCAAGGCTCTAACCTAGACTAGTTGATGGACCTTACAAACATAAAGTCTAATAAATTTTAATGAAGTGTTAATTTTAAGTGGTTTGTCTTAAAGTCAAGGAAACAGAAATGAAACTAGTCATGTATTTTAAGAGAAGAATGAGAAGAGAATTAAATGAAACTGAAAACAAACTACTTATTTTTAAGAAATAAAGATTTGCAAATTTACATTCTTTCACCAACTTTTCGTAACTACTTTTTCTAAAATATTTTAAAAGAAAAACCCAAAACAATATTTCTCTCGACTGCGAGATACTTAAGTGTTCTAAGAATTCAATAAAGAACTTAAGAAATCACTCTTTCTCCTAATAAGCAAAGACAATTAACCTAACTACTTACCAAACAAATAAATAAAAAATTATTATTTTTTATGCTTCAAAATAAGAAACTCGAAATAACTTATTTTTCTTTTATTCTAAATCAAGTGAAAGGGAAAAAGTGAAGACAAGACAAGACCAAAAACTGACTTCAATTCTACTGCAGATCGTAGGGAGTCACTGATAATACTAAACAGATTGATCAAAAAAGACTCACAAACTCATCTCAAACCCTTACTAAGAAAACACAAGAAATCTTGACAAAGAAATAAGATAACTGATGTCAAACCTAGGCTAAAGAGTGTAACAACAAAGATGAGTACTAGATCAAGAAAACCCCTGAGAAATATTACTTCAATCAGGGAAGAGGTTAACTGCATCTTCTTGAAGAAAGAATTTATTGACACAGGCACGCTACTAACACTTAAGCAACCTATGTATGTACGTGGGCTGTCCAAAGGTAGCGTGCATATGTACGCGTGCAGACCCATTGCAGTCCACGTACACTTATGTAACTTCTCAAAAAGAAAAATAACAGTCAAGGATGACAAGGAAGGGAGTACTGGTATGACAGACCAGAATCCCTCAAAGACACAGCAACTTACAGAAAACTCAAAGAGGTAATCAAAACCAATTAAAACACCCAAAATGATATCCCCTAAAAACCCTAGAGGCTTCCCCAATATGGTCGCCAATTATTCTATAGTGGTAAAAACCCCCTATGGACTACACTAGGGTTCAACATGTAGCCATATCTAACCATCTAAAGTCTCCTACTCTTTAACAACTACCCCAAATACACCCCACATTCATGCATAAAACACAAGGTAAAAAGATCGGGTAACTCTACCTTAAACTCTGCATCCAATGTCGATCCTTTTGCGTTCGGTTGTTCCTCGACTACAATTCTCCTCCCAAGTCCAACCTGTATTCATAAAAAGACAAACAAATAACTAAGAACATGTATCTCATATATAAATTTGTGGGTTAGATGTCATAATCAAATATAAATCAAACATAAATATTGAACACATCATATTCGAGACAGAAAATGTATTCATTTTTATTAATCTCACAAAGTTACTTACAATGATATCGGTGACTACTCCTCGAACCTGGTCCAAGATCCTCTTCACCAAGCTCCAACTGCGCTTCCACGTATCTTTCTCCTCTCACAATTCTCTCTAGGGAAATGGCATAAGCTTATGAATGAGGAAAAAATCAAGAATAGGGAATTTTGGCTCAAAACTCACAGTGTGGCTGCAAATTCTTGGGGCAAGGGGGGAAAGTGAAATGGGAAGAGTTTCACTATTCTTATGGTTATATTTGGAATGAGACCCAAACACCTCCTTTTATATGACAAAAGGATGGTTATTCGGTTGGGTGACGAGCTACAGGCGGTTGGATAGTTGGGAAACTACCCAAAAGCCCGTAATCTCAATTAATTCCTTGCAAATTTTAAATTTTTACAACTTTTGTGAGTATACATGGGATGTAATGGTGCATATAGCGTATGTACGCGATCTGTAATGGTGCAACAAGCATGTGTATGTGGGCAGTAATGGTGGATGGCATATACATCTTCAAAAATGTGGTTTTTAAAAAGAGTTGCTCAATGATGGCTTGGCAAAAATAGCAAGTAAGATGACATGATGTCAGGTATGCATGTATGGTGCAATTTAGGGTTATAGAAAAAAGGAAGACATATCAATGAATAATAGCATGCAAAATTCATATTTGATGGGGTGCATGATATCCACCAATACAGGATATGATTTTCACATTGGGAATATTTTACTTTGTAGAAAGGATTTCAAAACAATTTACTCAATTGGTAATCTTCGTCTATCAAGAATCCAGACAAGTTTGTAAAAATATCCTTCATTTTATTCAAAGGTACATCATGGACGAGAGAGTGGGTCATTGACAAACACTACATTTCCATGGATGCGTGATTTATTTTCCAAACATGGAGAGTGTATGCCAGATAGAGACTCAATACATATTCCAAATAATTTCTCAAGGAGGGAAATCTACAACTTGAACAAAGGATATGATGAAGGTGTTGAAGGAAATGGTAATTTTATTACATGTGCATATTTTACAAGAATATGGAAGAAACAATTCAACAATGTATGTATTCCTAAGAAGTCAAGGTTGGGGATTTGTAGTATATGTGTTACTCTTAAATCAAGAAGAAATAAATCTAAAGGGGAAGAAAGAGATATGTATTTATTATTTTGTTTTTTTTAAATTGAATAGTTATCAACTATTAAAACATATGATCAATATTAACATTTGATGTCATGTGAAGATTTCATAGTCAAAGCACTTCAAGAACATCGGAATCAACAATCGTGTGAAAGGAAAAAGTTGTACAAACATCAGAATAAGTGTTATGATGCTCCAAACAAATATTTAGGCATGATAATTGATGGCATGGACCAGAAGAAAACACTTCTACCATATTTTGTCCATACACCCAAAAATTTATAGTAAGAGAATTTAATTCAGTTTCACTTGGTTGGTTGTATGGTTTTTAGTGGAAAAATGTGTTCAAGGGTTTACTTCACAACTCCAAATATTCATAATGATGCAAATATGACCATCACCATAATTCATCATGTGCTCACTCACTTGTCTGGAAATCTTCCTCAAGTTCTCTATCTACAATTGGACAACGCTAGTCATGAAAATATAAATCAAATTGTGTTTGGATATCTAAGCATGCTTGTTGAAATGGGAATCTTTCAAAAGGTGAAAGTTGGTTTCCTTCTTGTTGGAAACACTCATGATCATATTGATCAAATGTTCATTCATTTTTCACTAACATTGAAGAGGAAAAATGTTGGAATCCTACCATCATTGATTGAATGTATTAAGAAAACATACATTCCAGAGCTTATTTTCCATATATTAGAATAAACTGTTGACATGCAAATATTTATTCGTGGATCACATCATGAATAAAAATGTATTGAGAATCTTAATGGAATTAGCTTCCAACATCAATTTTATTTCAAAAAATTTGATGGGAAAACACTTATATGGGGAAAGCAATATTCAACTACTACGCCTTYRTCAGGTTTAACATTTTTGAAKTTCATTCTATTTCATCCAATATTTGCATCAAAGTTATTATTTTTACAATCAATTGCTAAAATCCATAATGCATAGAAGCGTAATAGAGATGTAGATTATTCTGAATTCCTAGAAGAAATAAAAAATTACATTAAGGATACATATAAGTACTTTGATGTTGTTTATTATGTTTGGTGGGAGTCTTTTTTGAATAGTCAAAGTGACATAATTTCAAGCTCAATAAATGAAGATACAATGTTGAAGACTCCATTTCATTGCCCCCAAAATATGCCAAATGAATCTGAAGAAACAAACATTGTTGAAGTTCAACAAGAATCTCAAGGTGCTATTGAGTTTACACAAGAAGAGGAAAGAGAAATGTATATTGGTTCGCGAAGTTCACGTCCACAACATGAAGCCATGGAAGACATTTGCATGGGTTCAGTATAAGATATTAAATAGGGTAGCATGATTGCAKTTTTAGCGACTGAAGATCCACACGGTTATCCATTCTAGATTGGAAAGGTTATAAATATTGAGAAAGAAGCTGATGATTTTATTGCAATTGAAGTKCATTGGTATGCAACAAGTACACACCCATTCAATTGTGTGTACAAGCTRGATATGGTGGTTGAGAAACATGTCAATAGAAAGACAAARTGAAAGGGTCAAAATAMAACTCATTGTTGCACTGACCTCTTAAAATTAGATGATATTGACATACTTGTTTATGACTTCAATTTGACAAAGAGAGGAACTCTTCACTCCAAGACAACAAAGATTATCAAGAGGTTTCTACCATAAGAAATAAATGCAATATGGGAGTCTATTGAACCTAGTCGTAGATCTAAAACGCATTTGACATCTAAAATGTTGGGCATCCATGTAGACTCAGATGGTGCATTCATCGACAATAGAGAAGAGTATAGATCATATACATCTCCACCCAATCATTCATCCGAAGACATTGTAGACTCTGATGGAATTTTAGAAACCATGAGTCAATTTGAATAAGTGTATGAAACATTTTATGTATTTTTTATCCATATGATGTTTGTATGCTAACTAGAAATGAGCATTGAACTTACATATGATCTTACATGAAGTTCTGAATCTTTTTTTATGTTTTATGAATTATATTTTTTTATTATGGATAATATGATAAAATTCCTTAGCTCATATGTTTTGAATATGGACAATATAACAATACTTTTAAGAAATAATTGTGTTTCATTCAATGTAACTTGTATTTAATTTTTTTTTTTATTAAAAGTAAAAAAAATATTAAAATGTGGCGTTGAATTTTTAAAGTATACTGTGATATTTTCATGGAATTACGTATTACCTTGTGCTTTGAGTGATAATAAGATTTAAAAAGTGAAAATTTCAGGGTTGATTTTATGATTTTGTTTACAATAATGATGAGTTATTTTACCGCTTTATAAAAATGTGTCATTTTCATACCCCAATTTTAGAATGGGTGCTATTGGAAGTAGCACTTTTCAATTTGATGGTTGATTTTGAGGTTTTGGTTTTAATAGTACCAAGTGCTAAAAATACGATTTCAAATTATCTAAAATTTTAACGTTTTGAAAAAAACAAATCAAAAACATCTTCTTTTTTAAGTGTTGATTTTAAGGTTTTTCTGAGCTACTGTCTAAGTTTTGAAGACCATGTTTGAAAAATGTTGTAATTTTGACCCCCGTTTAAAAAAATGGTGCTACAGGTAGCACCAATTTTTGATTTGGGGGTTGATTTTGATGTTTTTTATGCAAAAATGTGGGTTTTTTGGGCCATACTTCTCATTTTAAGGTCACAAATCTCATTAAGTCAGTAACTTTGTATATTAGTTTGGATATTGTCTTGTATAAGACATTGCACAAAGAGATAGGTCTAAACTTCTTTGTTGTGTTCACCTCTTTCTCCTTAGGAATCAATGCTATAAAAGTGGAAATGAAATCATAAAGAATGGATTTGGAGGATCGTGATTCTTCCACTACCTCCAAAATATCTTTCCCCAATATTTTCCAATAGGATTGAAAAAAATATATGGTGAATCCATCTAGTCTAAGAGATTTTCCCGAGGCCATCTCCTTCATTGTCATTTCTACTTTTTCCAAGGTTGATGGGATCATGAGGTGTTGGTTTTGTTTGGGAGTAACAATCTTTGGGATGCATCTTGTGATATTTTGAATGGCTACTTCTTCCTTCCCTATTGGTTCTACTAGTAGTTGTTGGAAATGGGACACCAATTCATTCTCTATTTCCTCATTTGTTTCCATTTTCTCTCCAAAATTTGCTATCAAAATGGTGATCCTATTCTAGTGCCTTCTTTGTAGTAGAGAATTATGGAAAAACATTGTGTTTTATGCCCATCCTTTAACCATATTACTCTCAATTTTTTCTTCCATACAATTTCTTCTTTCTTGTATATTTTATTCAAATCTATTCTTATTTGATCCTCCCTATTTTGTGTTTCATTTGTTTTTTCCCATCCTATCACATTAGTTTGGATGGAGGCCATATTTGATTCCAGTCTTCTCTTCTCTTCCAAAAAAAATTTGAAGACCTCTTTATTCCATGTCTTTATTCTCAACTTGACATGCTTGAGTCTTTCCTGGAATTGGTACATCTTGGTGCCATAGAGATCTGATTTTTTCGAACCACCATTTTTCTATATTCTACATGAAATCCAAATGATCCATCCATAGTTTATTGAAACCGAAAGGCTTTTTCTCGAGACCAATTTTCCTTCCCACGATAGGAGGATCTCCCAGTGATCATATATGTAATAGGGGATAACATCGGTCGATATAGACTATTGTTCCTGAAACATTGTCTGAGTGGCCAACATTTTGTCTAATTGAATTGAAATTTGCTTGTTTTCCCTTCTTCTATTACTCTAAGTGAAAAAAACCACTATTAGTTGGGATATCAATTAACAATAGATTCTCAATCCAATCTCTAAATGCTTCACTTTCTCCATACAATCTTCTGACACCACCTTTTTTCTCCAACAAAGACATGATCATATTGAAGTCGCCTCCAATAATCCATCATTGGTCATGAAACAGGGTCCTCGAGTAATTTAGGGAATCTAAGAATCCCCTCTTTAACTGAGGGGATAACATGTCATACACATTAAATATATAGCCTTGGTATTGAGTACCTATCTCTATGAATTTTAATGTTATGATCCTCTGGAGGTTGGAGTGAAGATCAATCATCCATTTCACAAGATCCCACATGATAGTTAGGCCACCTAATGAACCCTGTGTTTCTACCACTTCTATCGCACATCCTTTCCATACTTTTTTGGCAGTTTTGACAATTATCCCCTTATCACATTTTGTTTCCTAGCTCATTACTACCTCTTCTCGTTCCTACACAATTCTTTCTTTTAGCATTTTGTGTTTTGATGGGACATTTAGTCCTCTCAAATTCCATGCCATTAGCTTCATATCATTACTTATGTTGGGGTTGGAAATATATTTCTGACAACCCTATAATTTTCCCTAAGTCCACTAAGTGTTCTCATGTTTCCTTTATAACCTGCGTATAGGGTTTTTGTCCCCTCTTTTTTTCTTCACTGGGGTTTTTTTTCCAAGATTTTCAGGGGGTTTATCTTAATCCCCATACTTCCTGTTGTTTCTACTGAGCTCCCTAGTACTACCTCCTTGCCTCTATTTCCTTTCATTTTACTTTGTATGTTCCTTAGTTGGCCTATTGTCATGTCATTAATTTCTTGTTCTCCATTTCCTTTCCTCAACACTTGCATGTCTATTTCCACCTTCTCCAGATTCATCTCTTGGGTTGTCTCTTCCTTTGTTTTCTCCCCTTGTGTTGTTTCCATTAACTCTAACTTTAGATTTGGTTTCCTATGCTTTTCCACATCTTCTTTTGGTGGCGCTTCTGTCTTGTTTGGATCCTCCAGGACTTCCTCAATGGTTTATTGACTACCTCCCTCGTCTAGCAATTTAAACGTGTTGTTGTTATTTTCCCCTTCATTCGATGTTGGTTTGTTTGGTCATCTCCCTACCTTGTGCTTCCCTTGGATCTTGGTGAACCCCTTTGCATCTGTTCCTTCTTGGGTTTTACTAACTTTGGGATTTTCATTTAAGGGACAATCATGGAATAAATGACCATGGATATGACATTTTCTACATTTGAAAGGGACATGTTCATATTCGAAGGTCTCGCTCCATTCATTATCCTAGTATGACACTTTCACTGACTCCAAAAGAGCCCCTACAACATTCATATAGACACAGATCCTTGCATACGATGTGTACTTTGCAATCTTCATGACTTTTGAGTCTTTGATGAAGGTTCTTAGGGTATTCCCTATACCTTCCAGTGTTTCCATTTCCCAGAATTCTTGAGGTAATGAATACATCTTGATCCAGACCAGATCCGTCATGAAGTCCTTTTTATCTTAAGAAAATATTTCAGTCTAGTAGCGTAAATGGAGGCTTGTTGAGTTGAAAAAATATAGTCCTTCCTCAAATACTTTATCTATATCCTTAGGGTTGGAAAAGTTTTTTGTAAAAAATCCCTTGTAACCTAGTTTTAGATCTAGTTGTCCTTTTACTTTCCAACATGAGTTCACCCATACCATCATATATTTCTCTAATGGTCATATCCCCATAAATTTTCCTATTAGAGCATGGTATTTCATATGTTAAATGTAGTTACCTATGTTAAGAGAGGTGACCTCATACCTTGGATTTTCATTTGTTCACGCATGGCAGACGTTCACTTTTCTCTTGTCTACTCTACTTGCTCCTTGGTTTTCTTTCTTGGATGTACCCTCGGTTATACCCTTTCCTACACCCCCCACTTCAGTGTCTTCTAGTTTCTTTCCTGGCCTACCAAGTACTGCATCTTTGAAAGTCAATGTCTTTGTAGCCCCCAGATTCGTCGGTTGTGCAGAAGACCTTGCATTTCCTATCGCTCCTAACAATTACACCGCCATTCCAAAAACTTAGACTCAACCTTTATCTTCCCCACGCATACACACGAAACCCTACACAAAACAACCCTAACTGCTAACCCACTTTGCTTGCCATTGCTCCTTGACTTCAATTAACCAAGTAATCTATCTTCTTCTATAAACCAACAAATATTTCTATTCCTAATATCTTTACTTGTTTTCTTCATATCTATACTTATGGTTGCTTAATTTCTATTACTCATGGTTTCTTCATTTCTATCTTTGTTTATGAATGTTTCATATCCTTATTCATTACCCATGATATTATAATACTATATACATGATGTCTAAGCTCTAATATCAAACGTTTTAATTGTAAATACTAATTAATTTCAAATTAGTTATAAAACTTATGATTACGAAGGTATGCAAATTTTCAGGCATTTCTATTTATCTCATTTTTTATTGCATATATATATATATATATATATATGTCAAGCACAATGATATTGTGATGGTCAAATATGTGGGAACATTACACTCATGATTACGAGCGATTGAATTTTGAGTACTACTTTGATGTCGCACATTAATATAGAATTGAATGTATAATAGATATACATGTATCACACAATACAATGCACTATCACGGATAG
The DNA here is from genome assembly GCA_010110895.2 of Picea sitchensis. Classification (NCBI taxonomy): domain Eukaryota; kingdom Viridiplantae; phylum Streptophyta; class Pinopsida; order Pinales; family Pinaceae; genus Picea; species Picea sitchensis. The sequence continues at coordinate 263,266 of SNQJ01S0014446.1, read as the reverse complement.
TCCCTAGCACATTTTGATATGACGTATAATAACTTCGATATACGAAACTAAGAGTCTCTCCTATGGTCTCCCATTGAAAATTACCTCATATAACTCTTCTAAATTATTTTTTAGAGGGAGAGAGGGGTAACCGATCGTTAAGTAGTAAACATTAAATTT
>SNQJ01S0014446.1:232525-263041 GCA_010110895.2 Picea sitchensis | reverse complement strand
TGATGTTGTGATTAAAAAAGGAACAAATTGGATAGATATTACAAATGTACTAATACTAGGTTGTAGAATGTATCTCTCAATGTAACTATAACTAGTACAAAATGACTGAAATAATGTAATTAGTACAAAATGACTGAGTTTCAATTGAAGGAATTAAAAGCATCCTACACCATAAATTAATTTGCTTTCTTTCTATTGATTAGTTTTGACCATATAGAGTGTATAAAATTCTAAAAAAACTTCCTAGACCTTGCAGCAATGGCCTTTGATTCATTGAAAAAAATGAATCCTTATGAATCGGAAAATCCTCAATAAACACATTCTAGATTTTAGGCTTCCTTTTCACATCAATTTGGGAAAACTTCAACCTCTTATTAAGCCTAGTAGTGAGGGTGGCCCATTCAATGAAACCACTTAGATTGTATAGCCATATTCAAAGGTCCTCTATCTTTACATCCCTTAACATAGGATACTCAATTTGATCAAGAAACACCTTATTATTTCTTATAATAACAAGATCATGGTTGCTCCTTTATAGCATACTTAGATCCATTAAAACCCTTTCTCATCTTAAATTCATTTTTAAATTTTGATTTAAAAACATAATTGAACCCTAAATCCTTTTTTGGAAAAATCTTAAATTTTCTATTTCAAAACAAAAATCAAAATATACATTTTTATGTGCTTATGAGCAGAGAGTTTTCTAAGTGAATCTCATAAACTATCCAAAAATAAAAGATGAACAAAAAAAGATTGCTCTCTAATTAAAAATACATACTTATTTTAAAGTGTGGAAACCTTGGCAAATCTTACTAATTCTCAAAATACCAACCATAAAATGTTTGACAATATTTTTGTAAAAATATTCAAATTTATAAGGATTTTATTTAGTTTTTAGAAAATTTTAATGATTTTTAGAGTAAAATACTTTTATCCTATAAAATTTGGACATATAATTTTAGAAAAAAATAAAAAATGAAAAAATCTTTTTATGGAAAAATGCATTGACTAAGTTTAACTCTTAAATATTTGGCTAGACTAACACTGAAACATTTTTGTCTCCATTTAAACCTTTTGTCTCTTAATTATTAGGAAAAAAAATAATATCTTAAAAAAATGGTTAAACTATTCATTTAATTATTGGAACCATTCTCCTTGAAGTAGAAAAATTAGTCATACATTGACCTTTCCAAAATACACATTGTTATTCATCTCTTCTGATTTGAAAACACCAACTTAAAGAATGATGGCCTCATTTAAAAGTTTATCTTGATGTTGAATTTTTTATAAACATGATGGAAATTTTTGTTTCTTTTAACATTTTAAATCTTTCAATTATATTTTATTTTAAATTAGAGTGTATTGTGAAGCCACTCCATGATGTTAAAGTCACAGGTTCGAAAAATGTGAGGACAAAAAAATCCAGCCATGTTAAAAGTTAATGTGGCTCAGGCCAGATTCCCCGAATGATTTTGATGACTTAGATGCCCCTGAATCACGATTTTTCAAACCACGAACAAACTAACAAACTAGCAAACAAAAAAAAACTTTCAATTATATTTTATAATATATAAAATATAATATTATATACAAATATATTATTATTAATCTTTCAATTATATTTTAATATATATATATAAACACATTATTTATTATTTAATTCATTTGTAAAACAAAATGCTTATTATTTTATTTTTTAATTTAATTAATTATGACACTCATTAATTCGTCTTTTAAAACTTTATTTCATCGACTTTTCTCTTTATGGATAAGGAACTTCCGTTTATCTTTGATTTCGCATCCAAAACTTTACTTTATGGATTCTCTTTTATGGATTATATATATATATATATATATATATATTTCATTTTTTCATTTAAATTTATGATGATGATGTGATGGTAATTAATGTTCATTGAGATCAAATTAGTTTATCGGATCTTAAAAAATTAAGAAATTACTTAAAATTCTTTAGAGTTTTATGTGTGTTCGAAAAGCAGTAAGAGAAGTGTTCCAACATCATCATAGTTTTGTTGATTTAAAAGGTCATGAAGGTTGGTAGTCTAACAAATCTTTTGAAATTGATATCTAATCTGGGTCTATGCCAGGAATTCTAAGAGAAAGTGATTTTCATCTTCAACCATCTTAGAGTCACAAAGGTGGCAAACTCTTTCATGCCATGTTGTTTTTGGAATTGACAAACAACAAATCTCATTATGGAGCTCATAAGAATTAGTTCTTTTTTTTATATAATGACTGGTAGATATTTTATTAATAACAAATGGGCGATTGAAGCTCGCAGAGGAGTCCAAAAATCCCATAATCATATCCAAAAATTTCAGAATATCTACTCACAATCTAGCTAACCCGTGTTCAGTGTGAGCTTCACTAGATTTCATTACATTACAAAATTTGCAATTTTCTATTCTATAGAAGATTCCTAGAATGCATATATATTTCAAAAACATTAGATACCAAGTGGTGGAGGGTTTGGTTTTGCCATTTTATTGTCCTTTGTGGGCATGTTCAAATCAAGGGGAGGTTGATTGACCGATGGAGTAGAATCACTCTCAGAGGGAGAATCTACAAGGTCTGGAAGAGATGGTGCTACCTACATCTACAAACAACCTGAGCCCTGATAACATCCACCTCATCATCTTGTTGCCTCATAGTTGTCCTACGATGGATGAGGATGTCCAGGATGTATGAAACATGAGAAGACAAGTTCTGGTATGCTATTTGAAGTTGTTGAAGTTCTTGCCCCAGTGTGTCTAGGGGGTCCTCCAAGGCTTGTTGTTCTCTTCTTCTGTGAGGCACTGGAATCAAAGGGGGATGATTGTTAATGTTGTTCCAATGAGAGAGGATGATATCAGAGCCACCATGACTCGATCATATATACCACTCGCACCTAGGAGATGAAATTGAATGCCTTAGTAAACCAATTAGATCATAAAATTCTAAGGCCCGAAGTTGACAATTTCTACCTACATAATTCCACTTACTTTCTATCCTTTCAAAGAGGATAAAGTCGATCCCACGTAATTTATAAAGTCCCCATTTCAATTCCTTGTGCTCTTTTATGATTATTTCTCACCTCCTTCTTTGCAAATCGGTCCCAAAATTGTTGTTTCAGTTCTCTTTTCTCTGTAATTGATGCTTGATTCTTGTCCAGTAGGCGTAATCTTCCAATATACCCCTGAGACCAATGGACACTACTTCCTTTCTCTTCAATTCCACTTGAGACCACACCTCTTGCTTCAAGAAAAACATGATGGTTGAAGATATGAGTGTCCAAGGATTCAAATCCGCACCCACGCTAGCATGAAGATTTTTTCCATGTTTTGCATAGCCTATACCTTCTCATTATGATTCCTAGGTGGCTCGATTGTCTGGAGATTGGAGGGGAACCTGCATTCATTGCATTTGTTGTTTCCCACACGATCATATGATATGTATTCATAATTGAAATGTACATCGCCTATTAAATCTCACCTTGTTCATGCATGAGCGGTACTATGACCTTAAATGGAAATTACTTAGCTAATGGATTGTGAGTGATAGAGGAGGCTCCCACTTCTTTGAAAATTTGTTTCCTTCATGGGTTTGACACCTGGATGACATGAATTGTATTGGGTTGGATTTGCATTGATTATGGAATTGGAGTGTGATTGTCAGGTTGTCATGTGAGTCCGCCAATCGATTATTCTCCCTTAAAACATGATGATAAGAAGCTTGAGTTATACCGGCCAACAATTTTTTTTATTAAGTTGCAAAGTTGAGAGTCCTTTGGTAGAGTACCTTTAACAAAGCATTGAATATTGTTTAGAGTGTCACCAATGATGATGATGTGATGGATCTAGTGTTCTTTGACTAATTGGATCCCCTTAAAAAGAGCATATTCTTTCGCTTGATTATTCGTAGCATGCCCTAGAATCCAAGTGAAGATTATCTCATTATTCCCCTTAGGGTCAATAATAACCCCTCTAGCATCTACCACCCCAGAGAGTTAGTTCAGATTTTAGCAATGTTTATTTTGTTCTTTACACTTGTCAAAATAGAGGGATAATTTTGATCTTCTATATTAGGATTGATTACCTCCTTACAATATATTAATTTTCTTTTTCCCTCTAACTCTTTATCGCACCACATTTTCTCCTTAAATTTTTTATGTAATAATATTTTTAATACTATGCTTATTTTGCAATATGATCTCTTCCTTTATCCCCAATGGTTTATCCAAGACTGGGCATCCTTGTGCCATCCCCGCTTGAGCTAAAGGTGGTTTTGGTTGGATTTTGAAGCAATTTTAGGAATCCTGTTGTCTTCCATGTTGTTTAACTTATTCTTATACATTAGGTATTTAGTCATCGATATTCTCTCAATGGGGGAGAGGCTTCATTTTATGAGGATAAGATAGGCTTGAGTTCCTAATAGGGGGTGTGGTGTGGATTACCCCCATCCCCCACATCTATCACCAAGTTGTCTAAGGGGGGAGAAGAAATTCATTGGATCCCCCCCTGAGGGAGGTTCGAGGGTAGAGCCCCCCAAGAATTTTTTTTGGGAAATTGTTCTTGTAAAGTATTGTAATTTTGTAGTCAATCTGAACCGTTCATCATTAGGTTGCATATATGACAGTAGAAGTTATGTTAGGGTTTTTTCCCTATAAGGAAACCCCCTTTTATGTATGAGGGAATTGTATTACAACTAATGTATGAGAGTGAATATTGTATTATAAGAGGGGAGACTGTGAGAAAAGAAAGGAAGTTACAGTGGATGTGTTGTAGGTTGTATCCCTTCATTTGTTGGAAAATAATAAAGGTATGATTGGAAGTTTCTGTGGTGGACGTAGCCCATATTGGGTAAACCATGTATATCTATGTCTATATTGTATTGTGTATCTTATGTGTTTTATTTCCTCATCTATTTTATATTATTGCTCCATGGTCCTCTTTTTCTGAACAATTGGTGTCTCTAGTAGGTTGGTGTCTACATACTATCTTACTGAGTTGGTGCTCAGCTAACTTGGATATTGGTGTCTCTAGTAGGTTGGTTCCTACAATATTTGTAATAGTAGGTTGGTGTCTATAGAAATTTATAAAGATAAGTTTTTTTGGTTTTATCCCACAAGGGTTTCCAAGTTCAACTCTATGTACCATGATTTAAGTTTGCATGCATTTAATGTTCAAAAGTTAATGAATGATTGATGAATACTCAATTAGAGTAAAATTTATATGTTGGAGATATTGTTTTCATTGATGTCAAAGATGGGGGGAGACTGCATATGTCCAAGATAAAGATTGTAAGATGGAGATTGTTGAAAATATTGTTTTGTATTTTTAATGATCAATTTGGATACCCTATCTTTGAAGGAATTTTTACACAACATACATAGCTCAAAAATAAATAAAATTTATATGGCTAGAAATCTTATTATGATACCTTTCCAATGATATATGGAATTCCCTCTAAATCCCTAGGAATGAGGAGATATGAATTTTCTCGTCTGACAACCCATACATAAAATTGAGGTCGGATTAGCCAGTCTTTACAGATCCTCCCTGAAAGTGGGGACAAAATTACTATAAATACGGGATATATGTGCACATTTGTATTTCAACCAAAAAATAGATCAAGTATGAGGTGCACAGATGATTTGAGGTGTGCTAAAGTTGTTTGGGTGTCTTTTGGGGATCTAAAGGTGTGCAAGAGAAGTCTAAGGGATTTCTTGGGGTAATTCTTGTTCTTAAGGTGTGCTATGAAGGACGAAAGGTATGTGGTGTTGTAATGTGTATTGTTTTGAGGTTGTGATACTACAAGGTGTACTATTATGAGGTTGTGATGTTGTCGTCAGGGATTATATTCTAGGAATGATGTTATAAGGCTCGCTAGGGCATGAAGGCTACATGTGACTAGGGTTTGAAGGATAGTATATGGAATGAAGCATGTAGGTGAAGTCAAAAGTACGTTGTGTGAAAAAATATTGGATTGGTGTCTACACATATCTTGTTGAGTTTGTCCTTAAGTGAGGGGATTGGTGACTCCATCATGTTGGTGCATGCAAATATTGTAATAATAGGTTGGTGCCTATAGGTGTTTCTAGGTTGGTTCTCAGTTGAGGATATTGGTGTCTCCAATAGGTTGGTGCCTACATCTTGTTCAGTTGGATCTCAGTTAAGGATATTGGTGTCTCCAATAGGTTGGTTCCTAAAATATTTGTAATAGTAGGTTGGTGACTACAAACATTTATAAAGATAATGTTTATGGTTTTCTCTCCATTGGGTTTCCATGTTAAACTATGTGTATTGTGATTTGAGTTTATATTTGATTATTGCTTCTCGGCTAATGAATGATTGATGAATGGTTAAATAAAGTAAAAATTGTCTTATATTGATTCACCCCCCCCGTCTGAGTATAAGCATGAATTCAACAGTTGATATCAGAGCAGGTTCCTTCATAAACAATTTAACCACTTGAAGGAATATCTTGAAAATATATGGATTGTAAGGAAGGTCTCCCTAAAAATACAAATCATTTGTTCGATTTAAAAAACTATGCATCATAGAGTATAAGAATGAAGATATATTTGCAAGCCCTTAGGTTTGGTATTTTGGAATCAGTCACAACATGTTATACAGATGAAGTTGGGAAGGAGTCAAGTTAAAACAATGAAAAAGAAATAGATGCCATCTTGAGTGGCTTATCAGATTCTAAGACTGCCAAGGAAATTAAGTGTACATCAACTAAACATATTTGGGACAAGCTACAAAACATTTATGAAGAGAGATCATGTGATTATTACATTTGTGAATCAGGAACAGAACAAGCACAATTTGAGAGAAAGCTAAAAGGAGGACCTAGAAAATACAAAGGTAAGCTACCCTTCCATTGCTTTAAGTGTTGTAGAATAGGACATTTTGTTACTAAGTGTCCATATGCAGAAAGGGAAGATAGTGATAACGAAGAAGAATCTCTCTCCATAACCGTGGAAACAAATCCTGCTAATGAAGAAAATGAAGATAATAATAAACAAAAAATAGATTTAGAAGAAGAAGATGATGAAGCAAAACTCATTAGTGCCTTAGAAGAAATAGATGTGCTTAGGAAAAAGAATATAAAGTAGAAAGAGAAATTGAAGAAATATGAAGAGGATGATCATGATCTTGAAGAAAGAGAGAAGACAATTGTCATCCTGAAGACTGAAATAGAAGAGGAAAAAAGAGTATAAACAGTGGTGAGAAACCAGTTGAAAGAAAAGCAAGAAAAATGAAATAAGGTAGAGGATGCAATCATTTGCTTAAGAAAGGAACTAGAGAAAACAATTGATCACTTGGATAGAATATTGAAGTTTGGAAAGAGTATTGAAATATTATATAATATTCTCAGTTTCCAAAGGTCACCATTCATCACGATAGGTATAGGCTATGATGAAAAACAAAATAACCCCAAGGGAGATGCAATCATTAAGGTCACAAATCCATCATAAAAGGAAAATGAAGAAAAAACCTAAAATCTATGCCAATATTCTCAAATCATCCATCAACAATGAAAGCAGTAGTAGGAAAGGAAATGATGACCAACATAAACCCGAATATTCTCACAATAATAAAAAGAATGAGTTTAGAAAAGTTGTTCCACCAAGAAGGTCTTTCATAAACCAATACCAAAACCTATTTCTTGGCTATTATTTTTCTTTCAATAATTTTGGTCATAAAGAAATAGATAGTAGAGATTATTTAAGAAGTGATCATGTGAGAGACATAAATAGCGGTTCTTATAAGACCTCAAAGGATGATTATGTGAGAAAAAAAACCATAATTTCTCATGGGTTTTCTAAACAAAACTACAATTCATTTTCTCCTCTACTTGATTACAATACTGAATGTTATAAGTGCAATAACTATGGGAACATAGAACATTACTATAGGAGTAGCATAGTAGGTACCTCCTAAACAAAATAGGGAAGAATATGTTCTTTCTAAACATAAAATATAATACTCATAGGTTTGGAAATTCAAGTTTATAATACTCTTTTGGACAATAGAAGTCATCTGATTGGTCCTTGTCAGAAAGGAATGTGGAGGTAGAAAAAAATTAAAATAAATTCAATACTAAAGATTCACCCCTTTTAGAAGATCAATGGCATGACTTTGGAGTGGAAGGTTTGATCAATAAAAATAATAATATAAAAGTATTAGTGTTGGATACTTGTAGTAGCGACAGCCTGGATAATGATATTTTGTCAACACGTGGGAAATTAGATATGCACTTTTAAATTGCACATTAGAGTGTTGGAAGGAAAGCACAAGCTTATGGGGATAATCCCTTTCCCATTGATGTCAAAGGGGGAGAAAATACAAACAAAGGAATAATTGCAGAGACAAGGAAATTTGCAGTGTTGGATGTTTTGGGATGACCTGGGTTCAACTTTAGGTTTCCAAAAAAACTCTGCAAACCATCGACCCTTCTAGAGACCAGAAGTAAATACTGCGCACATAGTGCACAATGAAGTCTCGCCCGAGATGGCTTATGGGTGACTACATGACCCATATGTCTGCAATCATGCAGGGGATCTTTTTGTGGGGATGTTAGACATTATTTCTACCTCAACATATATCATATTTATCATTCTAACACAACATTATAAATTGATCTACCATTATGTAAATAGTTACATTCATTTAAGGTTCATTATGCATTAAATATCATATTTTTTCTAGTGTGCATTGCATTTTACTACTACAGATTCATTAATTCAACATAACTAAACAAGAAATAAAGAAAACGTTCTACACAAAGACACAAATTTTTACCATGGTTCACCCCCGTGAGCTACATCCACAAAGATCTAACATTATTCTCTCTTTTATTATTCTCCATTCAATTTTATAGTGTTGCATTTATTACAATGATATGAGGCTGACAATGTTGCACTAAGCTCCACATATTATGACCTTACCCACATCTTGTGACCTTAACCTTGATTACAATTCATCTCTTTGTCTCAAAACTGACTCTAATATCATCTCCAACACTAGCTCCACAACTAGATCACTTAAGCATTAACAATTACTCATGCTCCTCAGATCTCACAATACATATTTATACTACAAAAAATGGGTTAAAACCTGTTACAACAATGACCAAAACCCTAACTCACTAATCCTGGGTGGATTAGGTTTTTTCACTTTCTAACTCCCTGTGCATTGTTGATCCTCGTCCTTCTTCCTTTGACTTTGTTTCTTCCTCAGTGTTTCTTTCTCTGATTTCTAGCACACGCTCCTTTTCTTGTCCATTTTCTAACTGTCTTCATTAGTTGTTTTGTTGTTTCAAAAAATGGCTTGCACCAATAGGCCCCCAACACTCAGTTTTGGCTCCTCCCAAACCACTCAGGTAGTGTGTTCCATCTGAACTGACTTCTCTATATCCTATAACTTGCTTGAAATTTGTTCAACCTTAGATTTTACTTTTGTTCTTCTCAACTACACTATGTGTAGTAATAGGCTCCTTCAACAGTTATCCACTCTCCAATCCAATCTTTTCAATCTGACCCTTAGCTGCATCAATATGTGTAAGCATATGCTCTGTGCCTTCTTGCAGTGGTACCAATTGCACCTGCCTTGACCACTTTTCTTCTTGTATACTTTTCGGCTCTGCCTACAAATTATTCATTTCATGCACAATCTTCAGTATGTCTCTTATGGTCATCATTTCCTTCTTATGCTTTAAGTATTGCACTAAAGTATTTACACCTTCTTTGTTCTGATCTAATTCCTATAGTTTCTCATCCTCTTGAATATTTTTCCACAACTACGCATTCTTATGATAAAACTCTATGATTTCCTGGATGCTTTGCGCAATTCTCTCCAAATGACCTCTAACCTCCTACTCCCTTTGTGTTCTTACCTCTGGTGGAGTGCTAGGTTCTAGGATTACTTTCAAATATATAATGTGGCTCCTATAAACATCCATATCCTATGTTATCTTATCAATCTTCTCCTTTGTTGGTATGTTCCCTTTTTGCACGTTGTGAGGAATTGTTTTAAACACTTCTTCCATCTTCTGCTCCATTATGCTAGTGCGTTTATTTACTATATCTCTCTCAAAATTCACCTAATTAAGTGTCATATCCAATGTCTTGTTTACTTCGTTGCCCAATTTTAGACTTGTTTCATCTGTACAGGTCCTCGAATGAATTTATGTGTGACACTTATTTGAATCGTGTACAACTCTTTCGTTGGAAACTTGCCCAGCACCAAGTCAGAATGATCTATGTCCTTTAATGGATTTTGCATTGTATCCTCATCCACCTACAACATCACTCACCATGGCTATAATTTTCACTGTCTTCTACACTAGAATTGTTCTTTCCTGAGGAGTTTGTCGTTGATGCGGCTGTTCTTTCTATTGCATTGTAGTAAGTTGTAATTTCTCCAGTGCATCCTCAACCTCTGTCAACTTCTTGACTATCTCCTCCCTTTTCTTTTCAGCATCATACCATTCCTTCGCTATGTGTTCCTACAATTTCTCTCTGACTAAATCTGCATCATCCTCTGTCAGTGTGAGCTCAGGAACACCCTTATGTGCCTTCATTTTAATTTTTTGTCCTCCTGTCTGAAAGACTCTCCTTTTCATTTGTAGATTCTTTGTCTATGCAATTGAAACTGGTATTTTCATGTCTGGGTTATCTCCACTTCCTACTTCCTCCGGCATAGGAATATTTGCCTCATTTTGTGCTCCTACATTTGGTTCTCCTACACGCTCCTTTTCCTGCATTGAAGGCTTTGGGATAGTATTCCTCTTCCTTGGATTTATAATTGTTGCGCTACCCCTTGTTTCTTTGGCGAACTCAATTTCCTTCCTTGTATTCGTTGTTGTACTTGTTGACTTCTTTGAAGTTCCATCCTCTTCTTTATTCTTATATATTGATACCTTCTTTGGAATCATTGGAACCTTCCATTATCCAAGCCAATCCTTCATGGCCCACTGTGCTTCTTCTCTTGTGACACAATACCTCAACTATAGCCACTCCTTCTTAGGATCCCTTTTGGCCTGGATCCACATGTTTTGTCTAGAAGCCTTAAAATATGTTATTCCTTGATTTTTTGTCACCACTTTTGATGGTATTCTCCATGTATTAGCTATATTTTCTTGCATCTCATCAAATACCATGGAAAAAGTGGTATAATTTTCCTTCCTTTTATTTAGATTTGAAGTGTACCATAGTTTTGTATACTTTATTGCACGACACTTCCCTATTCCTTGGAAAAATCTATTGTATTTTGGTTCTCCCCAACCAACCAATGTTATCAGTATAATCAACCATGAATAATGAAAATTTGTGCCTAAATCCTACACATCTTTATAATCCTCCAAATATAAATTTAATAAGTAAGAAGCCCAGCTGAGTATTATCCCCTTTATGCATTGCGCGGATGCTGCTATAACTCCTGCAGGGGCTCCCTCCTTGTGACACTTCATCAAAAGTTTACATGCCATCAATTTTGTTACCAATATCATTGTTGGTTCATTGATTCGGTTAATGATTATTTCTTGGGACTCTCTCTCAGTGCCATATTTCTTCTTCATCTCCTCTGCTAAAGATTTTTCCTTTGTCTTGTCATCCAAATAGTTCTCTGGTTTTTCTCCATATGTCGACAAACCTGTGATATCTATAATTAATTATACATATATTGATATAGGCCTTTCCATCCATAAGATTCATCCATGTACTAGTGCCAATAGTTGTTTTGTTGATTTTTCATAAGTTAGGTTAAGAATGAAGTTCATTCCATTTTAGCATTTCACTTAACCATAAAGAATAATGTTGCAGCAACCAAGATCAAAAGAAGAAACACCATGCAAAAGAACACAAGAAGCATCTTTGGAAACCCTTGTCAACAAGGGAAGAAAACCCAGCCAAATCCTTTTCTATATTCTTCAAGAAAAAGACCTCCACCAAGATAAACCCTAGCAAAGAAGAGGGTGCTTCAAACCCTAGAACTCTAGTGCCCAAGAGAGGTGCACACCTTTTCCCAAGTAGATGTATTTGCTGAAATTTCCAAACTCACAAGGAAGATATGATTACACAATGGGGAATCATCCCTTACTTATATTAGACTTGTCCAATCAACAAAGGTATCTAATGGCTCAACAGGTCTGACCTCTCTAAGTCACTGTAAAATTTGTTATTATTATTATTATTATTATTAACCATATTAATTATCTTTTACATTTATTATTAATCACATTAAGGTAGGGCTGACCTATACCCTTTACATAAAAATTAGGGTTACATGCAAGTATGACTCTTGAAAAACATATAGCAAAGGATCTAATACACCCACTAGTGCTCATCCACTAGGGGCACATCCATAGGGATGTCATAGCTCTAGCTCACTACATTACATAGAAGAACCAGAGCTACACATGTTCACCTGTGCTCAACCACAGGCACGTCTACTCTACAGATCTTATTCCCACTGCCTCACACAAGAGAATCATCTGGAGTTTTCTCATCAACTCTCCTTTCTCAAAGGAGGACAACACATCATCTTCATTTATGTTCACATGACGATGAACCCAACACTTTGGGATTTCACACGTTCACCTTGTGCTCATCCACAGGCATGTCCAACTCATCAGATTGACTTTCCCACTGGATAATAATCTGGAGTTCTTCTCACTCTTTGAATGGAGGAGGTCATCTCTACGTTCCTAGTTTTTTCTCAGGAAGGAACCACGTACCCTTATTAGGGGATTTCTCTCAAGTTTGTAAGCTGAGATAAAGGCTTCACATAGCTGCAATGATCCACACCTCATAGGTTTGTAATCTAGAGAATGCCTCACATAGTTGCATTCATCAACACTCTGTCTCAGCTAGGGACGCATTATTTATCATGCCAAGTCTTACACAGATGTATTTTGAATTTTCTCTTGGTTGGAGTTATCAACACTCCCTCTCAACTAGGGAGCCATTCTTCACGAAGTTAATTTGGTGAATATATCTGCAATCTGCTCATGTGTAGGAAGGTACTGCATGTGTAAGATTTATTCTAGTGTGCATTGTATTTTACTACTACAGATTCATCCATTCAACATAACTAAATAATAAATAAAGAAAAAATTATGCACAAAGACACAAAGTTTTACCATGGTTCACCCCCATGGGCTACGTCCACAAATATCTAGCATTATTCACTATTTTATTATTCTCCATCGAATTTTATAGAGGTGTGTTCATTATGATGATATGAGGCTGATAATCTTGCACTAATATCCACATATTATGACCTTACCCACATCTTGTGACCTTACTCTCAATTACAATTCATCTCTCTGTCTCAAAACAGACTCTAAGATCATATCCAACACTAGCTCCACAACTAGATCACTCAAGCGTTAACAATTACTCACTCTCCTTAGATCTCACAATACACATTTATACTACAAAAAATGGGTTAAAACCTATTACAACAATGACCAAAACCCTAACCCACTAACCCTAGGTGGATTAGGTTTTTTCACTTTCTAACTCCTTACGTATGGTTGATCCTCATCCTTCTTCCTTTGAATTTGTTTCTTCCTCAGTGTTTCTTTCTCTGATTTCTAGCACACGCACCTTTTCTAGTCCATTTTCTAACTTCCTTCATTAATTGTTGTGTTGTTTCACAAAATGTCATGCACCAATAGGCCCCCAACACTTATTTTTGGCTCGTCTCGAACCACTCAGGTAGTGTGTGCCATATGAAATGAATTCTCTAGCTCCTAGAACCTGCTTGGAATTTGTTCAACCTTGTATTTTACTTGTGTGTTATTCTCAAATAAATTCTATGTAGTAATAGGATCCTTCAGTAGTTATCCACTCTCCAATCCAACCTTTTCAATCTGACCCTTAGCTGCATCAATCTCTATAAGAATATTCTCTGCGCCTTCTTGCAGTGGTTCCAATTGCACCTGCCTTGACTACTTTTCTTCCTGTATACTCTTCAGGTCTGCCTGGAAATTATTCATTTCATGCACACTCTTCAGTATGTCTCTTATGGTCATCGTTTCCTTCTTATGCTTCAAGTCTTGCACTGTATTATTTACACCTTCTTCCTTCTGATCTAACTCCTATAGTTTCTCATCCTCTTGCATATTTTTCCACAACTTCACGTTCTTATTATAAAACTCTATGATTTCCTAGATGTTTTGCGCAATTCTCTCTGAATGACCTATAACCTCTTGCTCCCTTTGTTTTCTTACCTCTGGTGGAGTGATAGGTTCTAGGAGTTCTTTCAACTCTATAATGTGGCTCCTATAAACATCCATATCCTACACTATCTTATCAATCTTCTCCTTTGTTGGTATGTTCCCTTCTTTCACGCTGTCAAGAATTGTCTTAAACACTTCTTCCATCTTCTTCTCCATTCTTCTAGTGCATTGCTTTAGTGTATCTCTCTCGAATTTTACCTGATTAAGTGTCATCTCCAATGTCTTGTTTACTTTGTTGCCCAGTTTTAGACTTGTTTCATCTGCACGGGCCCGTAAATGAATTTCCTGTGTGAAACTTATTTGAAGTTTGTACAACTCTTTCATTGGAACCTTGGGTAGCACCAAGTCCAAATGATCTATGTCCTTTAATGGATTCTGTGTTGTATCCTCATCCACCTACAACATCACTCCCCATGGGTATAATTTTCACTGTCTTCTGCACTGGAACTATTCTTTCCTGAGGAGTTTGTTGTTGATGCACCCGTTCTTTCTACTGCGTTGTAGTAAGTTGTAATTTCTCCAGTGCATCCTCAACCTCTGTCAACTTCTTGACTATCTCCTCCCTTTTATTTTTAGCATCATACCATTCCTTTGTTATGTGGTCCTACACTTTTACTGTGACTAAATATGCATCATCCTCTATCAGTGTGAGCTCAGGAACACCCTTGTGTGCCTTCATTTTATTTCATTGTCCTCCTATCTACAAGACTGTCCTTTTCATTTGCAAATTCTCTATCTATGCAGTTGTAACTAGTATTTCCATGTCTGGGAGAACTCCACTTCTTGTTTCCTCCAGCATAGGAATATTAGCATATTTTTTTGCTCCTACATTTGGTTCTCCTACATGCTCCTTTTCCTGCATTGAAGGCTTTGGGATAATATTCTTTTGCCTTGGATTTATAATTGTTGCGCTACCCCTTATTTCTTGTGTGCACTCAGTTTCCTTCCTTATATTCATTGTTCCACTTGTTGATTTCTTTCAAGGGACATCCTCTTCTTTCTTCTTATATATTGATACCTTCTTTGGAATCATTGGCACCTTCCATTATTCAAGCCAATCCTTCATGGCCCACTGCACTTCTTCTCCTGTGACACAATACCTCAACTATAGCCACTCCTTCTTAGGATCCCTTCTGGCCTAGATCCACGTGTTATGTCTGGAAGCATTAAAATATGTTATTCCTTGATGTTTTGTCACCACTTCTGATGGCATTCTCCATGTATTAGCTATCTTTTCTTGCATCTCATCAAATACCATGGAAAAAGTGGTATAATTTTCCTTCCTTTTATTCGGATTTGAAGTGTACCATAGTGTTGTATACATTATTGCATGACACTTCCCTATTCCTTGGAAAAATCTATTATATTTTGGTTCTCCCCAGCCAACCAATGTTATCAATATAATCAACCATGAATAATGAAACTCTGTGCCTAAATCCTACGCATCTTTACAATCCTCCAAATATAAATTTAGTAAGTAAGGAATCGAGCTGAGTAGAATCCCCTTTGTGCATTGTGCGATTTCTTCTATAACTCCTTCAGGGATTCCTCCTTGCGACACTTCCTCAAAAGTTTACATGCCATCAATTTTGTCGCCAATCTCATTTTTGGTTCATTGATTCGGTTAATCATTATTCCTTATGACCCTCTCTCAGTTCCATATTTCTTCTTCATATCCTCTGCTAAAGTTTTTTCCTTTGTCTTTTCATCCAGACAGTTCTCTGGTGTTTCTCAATATGTCGGTCAACCTGTGATATCTACAATTAATTATACATCTATTGATACAGGCCTTTCCATCCATAATATTCCTCCATGTACTAGTGCCAATATTTGTTTTGTTTATTTTTCATAAGCTAGGTTAAGCATGAATTTCATTCCATTTTATCATTTCACTTAACCATGAACAATAATGTTGCAGCAACCAAGATGACAAGAAGAAACACCATGCATAAGAACACAAGAAGTATCATGGGAAACCCTTGTCAACAACGGAAGAAAACCTAGCCAAATAATTTGCTATATTATTCAAAAGAAATACCTCCACCAAGATAAACCCTAGCACACAATTGGGTGCTTCAAACTCTAGAACTCTAACTCCCAAGAGAGGTGCACACCTTTTCCCAAGTAGATGTATTTTCTGAAATTTCCAAACTCATAAGGAAGATATGATTCCACAATAGGGATTCATCCCTTACTTATATTAGACTTGTCCAATCAACAAAGGCGTCTACTGGCTTAACAGGGCCGACCTCTCTAAGTCACTATATAACTTATTATTATTATTATTATTATTATTATTATTATTATTATTAACCATATTAATTATCTTTTACATTTATTATTAATCACATTAAGGTGGGACTGACATGTACCCTTTACATAAAAATTAGGGTTACAGGTAGGTATGAATCTTGAACAACATATAATAAAGGATCTGATACACCTGATAGTGCTCATCCACTAGGGGCACATCCATAGGGATGTCATAGATCTAGCTCATGGCATTACATAGAAGAACCAAAGCTACACACTTTCACATTTTCTCATCCACAGACACATCCACTCTACAGATCTTCTTTCCCACTGCCTCACACAAGAGAATCATCTGGAGTTTTCTCGTCGACTCTACTTGCTCCGAGGAGGATAACACATCATCTTCATTTATGTTCACATGATGATGGACCCATAACTTTGGGATTTCACACGTTCACCTTGTGCTAAGCCATAGGCATGTCCAACTCATAAGATCGCCTTTCCCACTGGATAATCATCTAATTTCTTCTCACTCTCTGAATGGAGGTCATCTCTATGTTCTTAACTCTGTATCAGGAAGGAACCATGTACCCTTCTTAGGGGATTTATCTCAGGTTTGTAAGCTCAGATAAAGGCTTCACATAGTTGCAATGATCCACACCTCACAGGTTTGTAATATGGAGAATGTCTCACATAGCTACATTCATCAACACTCCCTCTCAGCTAGGGAGGCATTATTTATCATTCCAAGTCTTACATGGATGTATTTTGAATTTTTTCTTGGATGGAGTTATCGACACTCCCTCTCAACTAGGCAGCCATTATTCATGAAGTTAATTTGGTGACGATATCTGCAATCTTCTCATGTGTAGGAAGGTACTGCATGTGTACGATTTTCCTCTGCATCATATCTATGAAATAAGGACATTTCATCTCATTGTATTTCCATCCATCAGGAAACACTGGGTTCTCAAAGAGCTTTACTCACAGCTCTTGGTTATCATCACAGGATCCATCTAATGGTCAAGTAAATCCGTCAGCAACTTTTGAAGCCACATTGCTTCGCACACTCATTGTTATATACTTCTTCCTCTGAGGTACTCAAGGCCACAGAGTTTTGTTTCTTGCTGCATTAGGAAACCATGGAAAAATTCATGGTAAGAAAACAACTAGATGTGCTCTTTTGGTCCACTCTACTTTCTGCTCAATATGAATTGGCATATCCTACAAACTCATGTTCATACTAGAGGCATATCTTAGGCCATATCCAACTTTTCCTCGCATATATATCAATACATGCTTTGTTTTTGTATAGTGAGTCTGTCTCGGTTGACTCATGAAATGACTAAGCACATTTACTACATGGAATGAATCAAGTTTGGTGTTAACCAGATACATCATTGATCCAATTAGTTGTGGATCTGTCTCGTCTGAATCATCATCAATCTTCTTCTTTAAATCCATCATGGTGGATTTTACATTCTGTCATACTGAACTTCTTTAATATTTTCACTGTATATTTTCCTTGAATCAAGAAAATCTCATTTATCCTCTGTCATACTTCTTGTCCTAAGAAGTTGTGCATCATACTCAGATTCTTCATCTCGATTTTAAAAGTCACAGATTACTTCTATCCAACAACAAGTATTTTTGAATAAGTCATCAAAATCAGGTTCTTGTCACCACACTATAATGATATAGGTTTGGATCAGCAACACTCTTGCTGAAATCCAAACTCATCAAGAATCTATTTATCTGATATAGTTTCCAACTCATGGATGATCGTATGGATGGAAGTGTATCATGTTCACTGGATCAAGTGTCTCATTATAGACAACTCCCTCTGTTTTGTGAGAAACCTATGGCTATAGATCTTGTTTTCTTTTTTCTTTTTTTCTTTCTTAGAAAGTGCCTTGAGAGGCTTGAATGTTTCTTTTCCCTACTGCAATATCTATGAACATGTCAACTAGAGAAACTAGATAACCTAGAGTAATGTTTGAGTCCCTCTGAATTTATGAAGGGGGAGAAGGTATTGTCTAACTGTCAATATCCATCTGAGATTTTTTGGGTCTTTGAAAAGCTATCTCTTATTCAAGGACAACGTCTCTATTTGTCTCAATCTGTATCTGACTAGGGATGTCTTTGAAGATTCATTGTATCCTTTCTTCCTAAAGGATCTATCTTGGACTTCTTATCTTTGGGTACATGAAAATACATTAGGCACCCAAATAACCTGAAGTGTTCAATCTCAAGCTTCATTCCGGTGAAGACTTCTTCGGGAGTTATGTTTTTCAAATTCTGGTGAAGACTCTTGTTCTACACATATATTGTGCCATGCATGTTTCTTCCCATAGAATTCCAGAAAGATTATGATCATTCTTTGTAGCATTAGTTGTCTCAATGATGGTTCTATTCTTATTCTTTCTCAAATGGTTTTGGCTCCTTCTGAGTCAAGTGACTCCCTATGAAGGATAAGCATATTCTTTTCTTGTTTAACCTATCTAGAACAAGAAAAGAAAAATAACCAACAAAAGAATATCTCCAAAAGGAGAATAATGAGTACATCTCTAGAATCAAAACAATTTAAGGAATATTGTCACAGCTACAACACCTACTTGTAATGTATAAATTTTTTAGAAATATAGGTTAGAGGAATGAAAATTACAACAATCAAACCTGGAGTCTTTACTTTGAGTGTGTTGTTTATTTGAATGCACTAAGATCCCTATGGATCTATGAATTCAACAAGGGTTCCTTCCTCTTGTAATTTCACTCATGACAATGATACAAATAATATATACAAGTGCATACCTAAGGATGTTGATATGATTTATCCAATGGATCTTGGTTGATCTTGGCTGATATTTATCCTTTGAGATATTTATGAAGAATATAGTCATGGTGACACCTTTTGTCATCTTTATTATTTTGAAGTTGGCCCTTCAATGTAAGGGCTTGAGTAGGTGATTGTCTTCCTTGTCCTGACATCATCTTCATTCCATTCATTGATAGTTCTCTCTGGTAAACCCTTTACCCACAATAAGTCTTCCTCTAAATTCTTGTATTTCAAGAACTTTGAAGTTTGCTAGATTCATCAAGCTTGTCTTCCATCATAGTTTTTGTTCATCATAATTTTAGATTCTTCACAACCCTTTGTCAACTAGGCTAGCACTTTTAGGTTTTATTGGACTTATGACTGCCAACAATAAGAATTTTAAAGATAGGATAACATTGGTGAGTTGAAGAGCTCCTTCAATGAGTTTGCAGAAACCCTAATTATGAAATTAGCAAAACCCTAGGGCCAAAAATTCAAAATGCTTGGAATGTCACTCTGAGAGTCTCTGGAGATACGCTGGAAGAGGTCATACTCTTCTATGGAAAAATTAGCCCCATTGTCTAAGTATTAAGGACTGAATCACCATTGAGAAGGAGGTCGTATGGATTTTTTGGAAACCCTAGGAGGGTCGTACGGTTCTATAGAAGAGGAGAGATGGCTGATAAAATATTGTAGCTTGTGAAATGGGTTCTTCAAGACCTATGCTCTGATACCATGTTGATTTTTCATAATCTAGGTTAAGGATGAAGTTCATTCCATTTTAGCATTTCACTTAACCATAAACAATAATGTTGCAACAACCAATATCACCAGAAGAAACACCATGCACAAGAACACAAGAAGTATCTTGGGAAACCCTTGTCAACAAGGGAAGAAAACCCAGCCAAATCCTTTTCTATATTCTTCAAGAGAAATAAATCCACCAAGATAAGCCCTAGCACACAAGAGGGTGCTTCAAACCCTATAAATCTAGCACCCAAGAGTGGTGCACACCTTTTCCCAAGTATATGTATTTGCTGAAATTTACAAACTCATAAGGAAGATATGACTCCACAATGGGAAATCATCCCTTCCTTATATTAGACTTGTCATATCAACAAAGGCATCTATTGGCTCAACAGGTCCGACCTCTCTAAGTCACTATATAATTTGTTATTATTATTATTATTATTATTAACCATATTAATTATCTTTTACATTTATTATTAATCACATTAAGGTGGGGCCAACCTGTACCCTTTACATAACAATTAGGGTTAAAAAAAGGTCTGACTCTTGGAAAACATATAGAAAAGGATCTTATACACCCACTAGTGCTCATCCACTAGGGGTACATCCATATGGATTTCATATCTCTGGATCACTACATTACACAGAAGAACCAGAGCTACACACGTTCACCTGTGCTCATCCACAGACACGTTCACTCTACATATCTTATTTCCCAGTGCCTCATGTAGGAGAATCATCTGGAGTTTTCTTGTCAACGTTTCTTTCTCAGAGGAGGCTAACACATAATATTCATTTATGTTCATAAGATGATGCACCCAACACTTTGGGATTTCACACGTTCACCTTGTGTTCAGCCACAAGCATGTCCAAATCATCAGATCGCCTTTCCCACTGGATAATCATCTGGATTTCTTCTCACTCTCTGAATGGAGGAGGTCATCTCTACGTTCCTAGCTCTGTCTCAGGCAAGAACCACATAACCTTCTTAGGGATTTCTCTCAGGTTTTTAAGCTGAGATAAAGGCTTCTCATAGTTTCAATGATCCACACCTCGTAGTTTTGTAAGATAGAGAATGTCTCACATAGTTGCATTCATCAACATGTTTAACACATGAATTTACATATTTTCCTCTCCCAAAATGAGGAATCTCTAGCAGGTTCATGATCCCTGTGTTATAAAGTCCTACAATCCAATGTCTCAGCTCCAAAATGGGATCCCCTAATGGACCTACTCCTTTGATTTCCATGTACACTTGCGGTGCAAACTCAAGGAACTTGTCTGTTTTTGTCACATCATGATTAGCATGCTGAAATTACTATGACAACTGAGAGGGGGGGGGTGAATCAGTTGTTACTATGCTTAAACAATTTTAAGTCTATTAAACCATTTTTAATCTTTCATTAAATGACCATCAATATTATACATCATATGAACACCATAAATAATGAGCATCAATCACACATAAGATATACACAGAGACAAATTTTCACGAGGAAACCTATTAAGGGAGAAAACCTCTTATTCTTTGAAATGATAGGCAATATTTTAAGTTTTGTACATCATCTATGTTTGAGCACCAACTCAAAGTGAAACTACAACCCCCAATATTCAAGCACCAACTCGAATATCAGAGGACCACAGTCCTCCCTAGCACCACCCTACCTCCCTGGTTATGAATAAGTGATTGAAAAATAAACAATACAGGTGTCTCAATTCTTACCCCTTCTTTTCTCTTATGCAATTCTTCTCTGCTTCAAAAATTGTTCTACAATTCTACTCTGCTTCATGCTATTCTGCTATTATGCTCTGCTTCATGCTATTCTGTTATTCTACTCTTTCTTCTATCTGTTCAACAAATGTTACTCATCTCTGAGTTTTATATCAAGCTCTGCAACCTTTAATTTTACTCTTATTACAGTTCATCACATTTTTCTGGCTAGAACAACCAACCTTACATAGTCGCTTCATGTCTCCTTTTATTCACACACGCCTCATCAGTTACACCTTGAATCTTCTTGGGCAAAAACACCTCCGCAACTGAATCGCCAACCGATCAAGAATCATGAATCTATTTTGCTAACTGAATCGTAACTGATTAATTAACTGTGAAGTGCAAAAGTAGCCCTCCGATCATACTCAAATTCACCTGCACCATTGGATTAAATCGGCAGGATTTTGCGTTTATCTCATATGCCCACTAGTTGCGACCGATCGCTAAACATAATTTGAATTTCGTGATCTCGCATCTCGGCATTCTTGTGATAAAGGATCTCGACACTCCAAGTCATGATCGCTAAGACTCCAATATGGAGCTTAGCACTACTAGCTTCTTCCCCTCACGTGACCACAGGCTATGCCAAAAGGCGCTTCATATTTCGTGAACTTATAAACTTCATTGAGCCTGATCAACGGTCAAGATCTCCAATGATCTGACGGTCCAGATCTCATCGCTATCTCACATATCGTGATTCCTGTGATGAAGGGTCTTGATGCTCCAAGTCAAAATCCCCGAGACTCTGAGATGGAGCTTAACACTGCTATCTTCTTCCTCCATCTTTCGTAGATGTAAACACTGGTTGTGACCACAGCCTTATTTGAAAACGCATTTTGCACTTTCGTGTCTCGGGTATTCTGTCGTTCTTTGATCTATCACCATGTGCCCCTCTTAGATCAACGATCCAGATCTTATCACGATTTTGCCACTTCACGAGCCTTCTTCATACTTGATCAACGGTCCACAATCCTTGGTGATATGACGGTCCATATCTTTTCGTGATCTTGCATATCGCGATTCCTATGGTGAAGAGTCTCGATACTCCAAGTTGCGAATGCCGAGATGGAACTTAGCAATTAGCTCCTTCCCTTAAGCCGTTGACGATGTGAGCTTGAAATATGACCACTCGCCAATAAAATGAGCACTTCACTCCTTTGACGTTCCAGTCAGCGAAACAATGATCTTTCGCCATGTGTCCTATGGAACCAACGGTCCAGGTATTATTGCAGTTTCACCACGTGTCCTTCTTGAATCAACGGTCAATATCTTATCTCAATGTCGCATATCATGAGTTTGAACCTCTTTCCTTTGGATTTTCTGATCTGCGAAACTCTGAAATGAAACCTTTGTCGCGCTTTGACTGTTTTTCTCCCTCTGAGCTTACACTGCTGATCTTTCCATTACCGCTATGCTACTGATCATGCTAATCTTCTCCATATGATCGTGCTGATCTTCGTCGTCAATGAAAAACACGCATACTCTACCTCTATCTAAAAACATGTCAACATAGCATACCTTAGTTTGTTCACAGACCCTAACAAGTCACCAACTACTTTGACTCCGTCATGTATTTGTGGTAATGGAATTGTTAGCTCCTTCTTCTTGTTCGGTGTTCTTAGTGCAGTAGGTTTTTCCCTAGTTATATTCTTTCCTGTTGATGGCACTTCTTGTTGGTTTTATTCCTCATATTCTTTTGTATCTGAGTTCTGCTTGCCTGTAATATCCTTCACCTCTACATGTTCCTCTGCCTGTTGTTTTGGATCTGCTATAGGTTATTGTACTTCATCAAACTCTGTCCTTTCCCCATATTCCTCATCCAATTTTTTTGTTTATCCTAATCCAAGTTGTTGCACGGTGTTTTAATATGTACTAGGGTACTATGTTTCTCCTTTCATGTCGACATCCATTTCCTCTATTGCCAGAACCTGCTCTTCTACAATGGCGAGACTAACTGACTCGATGACTGGTGAAGGAATGGCATCCACATCCACCACTCCCTCCATATGATTTACGTTTACTCCCTTGACTTCTATATCATATGGAGACCTCATGGCACTTTGTGTCTTTCTTGCAATCCGACTGGGAGCTCTAAACTTTTGTGGTGTCATTCTACTAAATCTAAAAAATGTTTCTCTAAATCTTCACTAAACACCTCGAAATCACTTGATCGTACTGATTTCTCTTCCTTATATCTCAATTGCACAAAGTCACAATGAGTCTTCTTATTCACATTTCATTCTTTTATAAGTCGTGTGATAAATTCTCTGTCCTGTTGTACTTTTCTGATCACCACTTTTTCCTTTTCCGGTTGTTTTTATGTATCGGCACGCTAATTTTTCTATCTTGTCACATTTCTCTGATGCACTTCTTTTTATACCTAGTAACATTCCTCCAGTGCGCAGTTTTTTTAGGTTCTTCTATGCCAATTTCTATATTTTGTTTGTTGTATCATCTAACTGCATGCTTACCACTTATCCATCTTCTTCATCTTTTTGTATTTTTCTTGTTTTCCACATTTTTCTTTCTTTTTCAAATTCTACTATATTCATTATGTACAATTGTATTTTCCTGCGCTGCAACTACTAAGGGTTACTAGGTTGATTGTCCCTATACAGTTTCATTTAGTTTTCATTCTTCAATTCTTGAATCTCTTTTCCTGCTAGATCATGCAACTGCATAGCACCTCCATCTGTGATAGAATCTATCTCATATGGCCCTAGCTAATGCATCATAAATTTCCCTGGGTGTTGTAAGTATTTTTTTTCATAGAGGAGAACCAAATATCCTTCCTTAAAAAATTTCTTCTTAATGTGTCTATCATGCCAAGATTTGTCCTTTTCTTTCTATACTTCCTGATGGAAACTAACCATAATCATGTCTTCTTCTAAGTCCATGAGTTTAGACAATATTTCTTCAGTTGTGCCCCTTTCTATCATGTTTGTAATGGATGAAGTGCACATAATAGGTATCAAATATTTCAAAGGGACTACTACTTCATGTTCATACACCAATATGAAAAGTGTTTTCCCTGTGAGTTTATTTCATGTAGTTCTATAAGCCCATAATAATGTTGGTATCTTCAAATCCCAATCATCTTTTTTTACATTACAAATGTTAGTTAGGGAATTCTTCAATATATTATTAAATGTTTCCACTGTTCCATTAGCCTAAGGATGGTATGGACTTCTCTTTCGATGATGTATCTCAAAATTTTCAGTTATTTCCTGGATGGTACTATTAATAAAATGAGTTCCATTACCACTCATCAGAATTCTAGGGCATCCAAATCTTGTCATTAATTTCTCAAATGGGAAGTGCGTTGTAATATTTTATTGTTGTTGCTTTATCCCATCTGGTTAAATATTTTTTCATTGCAATGATGCATCTTTCTCCTCATCTTCTAACTAGTGTATTTATTGGTCCTACAAAGTCAACTACCCTCTTATCAAAAAATTTAAGATTTACCCAAGGTTTAAAGGGCATCTCATCCCTCCTAGATGGATTTCCTACCCTCTGACAGACATCACAATTCTAGAAATACTCCTTTATATATTTAGAAATTTTTTTCCACCATAATCCTGCATGCAATATATTCTTCGCAGTAGCCTTTCTTGTGTAGTTTCCTCCATCTATTCTTTCATGTGCTTCTGCCAAAATAATATGACATTCATGCTCCATGACACATCTCCTTAAAATATTATTTGCACCTAATTTATACAAGTGTCCTACAATAATTTTGTAATCTACATCTCTAACCACCAAATTCTTCTTATGCGTAGTGGTGTATTCCTTTGGGGAAAATCTTATACTAAAACATTCAATGTTAGCAACAAAATATTCATCAGCAATCTGCACTGAAAATATTTGTGCATCAGGAGAATTGTCCACCAAGCTACTTGGTTCCTCTCCATTAGTTATCTTGGACTGATGACCTGGCCCTGCATTCAATCTTCCAAGCTTCACAACTTCTTCAAAATCAATGTCTTGAAATAACAATAACCATCTACATATTATCCCCCCAAAAAATAGTTTGTTGACTAGGTACCTGAGAGCAGATTGTTCTGTGAACATTTTAAAATGTTGGCCTAACAAATAATGTCTGAATTTTTGCAATCCATATACCATAACCAAAAATTCTCTTTCTATTGTATTATAATCCTACTATGAATATGATATTTTCTTTCTTGCAAATGTTATTGGGTGATCTATGTCACCTTCTCCTAGTTGTGTTAATACTTCTACAAGTGTTATTGAAGAGGTGTCCACATGAACATGGAACTATTTTGACCAATCTGGAAACACCAGAACTAGTGTTGTCACCATTTTCTCCTTTAAGATATCCAAACTTTGTTGACACTCGTCATTCCATTGAAACTTGATATCCTTCCTTAATAGTTTCTCCATGGGCACAGTAATTTGTGCCTAGATATTTATGAACTTCCTATAATAGCCTATATGACCAAGTGTAGCTCTTAATTGACGCACTGACTTAGTTGGTGGTAAATTCACAATGACAACAATCTTCACAAGATCAACCAACATACCCTGTTTACACACGACATTCCCTAGAAGAATTTCAAATGGTACGTTGAATATGCATTTCTTAATGTTCAATGAAATCTGACATTGTCTACATCTTTCTAGAATCAATCTTAAAATTTCAACATTATCTTTCAATAAGCTAAATATTTTCCAATCATCCAAATAAACCTCAAAAAACTTATGTATAAAATCTTTAAATTAATGGAAGAAGTGTCCTCGGACACACACTTTATTAAATAGGAAAATAAATTACATATGAGAATTTGCAAGAGTTTACACCTGAACACCTCAACACTCTTGCAATGAGCTATATATAAGATAAATGTCCTAACAAACTTTATTTATGGACCACTTATTAAATAAACAAGTGTCCATTTACAATAAATATTATCTTAACAATCTTCTAACTATACTCCTAATTTAGAACCTAAGATACGACACCTTTCTAGAGTCATATCTTTTACAACAATACTCTAATTATAAATGTCTCCATTTATTAATCAAATATGATATTTGTATTTTGGATTATCTAACATTCCCCCCTATGATCCAAAGATACATTACAACAGATACCAAGTTCATCCCTGAACTTAGTAAATTTTATTATGTCAAGAGGTTTTGTGAAAATGTCTGAGATCTTATCTTCTGAAGGACAATAAATTGGCTTGATGACATCCTTTGCAATGAGTGATCTAATATGATGATACTCGGTGTCTGCATGCTTTGTCTTTGAATGAAAAACTGGATTCTTGGAAATCTTAATGGTTGGCTGGCCGTCAATGAATAATGATGTAGCTTCTGTTTGAGAAATGCCCAAGTCCTGCAAAACTCTATGTAACCAAACAATTTCACATGTTGCTTCCCATGTTGAGATGTATTATGCTTCTACTATAGAAGTGGCCACTATAGCTTGTTTCTTAAAACTCCAATACACTGTTGTTGAACCCATGTTCATTAAATAACCTGATCTTGATGCTCGATCATCAATACTTCCGACAAACTCGACATCTAAAAATCCAACAAGTACAAAAATTTTAGTCTTTTTGTAAAGAAGACCAAAATATTTTGTTCCTTAGATATACAGAAGAACTCTTTTGGCTACATTCCATTGGTTGTCCCATGGTTGTTGCATAAAGCGTGAAATAATACTGACTGCATAAGATATATCTGGTCGAGTGTTTGTCAAATAAATCAAGCTACCAATCAACTGTCTATAAATAGTTTTTTCTACCATTTCCCCCCCTTCAAATTTTGAAAGTTTCAAGTGTTGTTCCATTGGGGTTGGAGATGGTTTTCAATCCTGCATGCCAAATCGTTGAATAATTTATGCTGCATACTTACTCTGAGAAATGAATATATGATGTGGACTTTGGAATACTTCAATTCCAATATAGTAGTGAAGTAGTCCCAAATCAATCATCTTAAAACCTTCATGTAACTCCTTTTTCACCTATGCAATATGATCATCATTGTTTTCTGTAATGATCAAATCATCTACATACATAACAAGAATCACCAGATATGGACCCTGTTGATGGATATACAAAGTATCATCAAATTCACTTCATTGAAAACCAACTTTCCTAAGGTATTCATCCATTTTGGTATACCAAGCTCGGGGATCTTGCTTTAACCCAGATACAACCTTAATTAATTTGTAGAATTTATGTTCCTACCCTGCAATTTCAAAACCTGGTGTGTGTTGCATATATACATCGTCCTGTAAGTCTGCATTGAGAAAATCACTTTTTACATCCATTTGATGAACTTTCCAACCTTTATGAGCGGCCAATGCAAGTGTTAATCGGATGGTATTCCATTTAGCTATAGCAGAAAAAATTTCCTCATAATAAATGCCTTCCTGCTGCGCCAAACCTTTAGCCACAAGTCGTGCTTTATACTTGTCAATTTCTCCATGTTGGTTGTATTTAATTCTGTAAATCCATTTTCATCTGATGGGTTTAATACTTGTAGGAAAATCAAAAAGTTTCCAAGTGTTGTTATCAATTACTGCTTGATACTCTTCAACCATAGCTTGTTGCCATTGTTTATGTTTTATTGCTTCTTTGTATGTGGAAGGTTCAATAAAATCATTTGCTACCAAGGAAAAATTTCCTTCACTGTTGTGTGATCCCCTTGTTCCTATTTTATTCTGCTCATCAGGCCTTACATCTTTCAAAAGTTGAACTGTCCATTTTGGTAGTTGATATTCACTTGTTTGGGGATCTGAATTTCCATTATTGTAAATTGGATTAATGTAAATTGATGTTTGTCGATCAGTTGAAGATTCTGGAGGTGGAGAATCATTTTCAGATGAACTACCGTTGTTAGGAGAGTCTGATGAACAGCTGGAAGACCCAGATGATGTTGTCGAAGTAAATGGACTGGATGTATCAACCTTTAAAAAGAATTTGTTTTCTTTAGAAACGATTCGACAAGTAGGACATCAGGTGATTATGGAATATGGCTTAGTTAAGATTAATTCAGACAAACAGAATATGAAAATAGTGATGATAGGTTATGAAGATGGAAAATTGTTAAGGATGAAAGGGACAATTATTTCAAGGCATTTTAACTTTGCATGAGCAGTGAGTACAAGTATTTCACCTATAAGATTGTGGCATGTGAGATATGGACATATCAACTTTGAAAGTCTCTCTCAATTGCAAAAAAAAGGGATTGTTAAGGGACTTCCAACTTTCAAAAAGGAAAATACAAATTGTGAAGCTTTCATTTATGGAAAACAAAGTCAAGAGAGTTTTCCAACAAGTTCATGGCGTGCAAATAGGTGGTTGCAACTAGTTCACAGTGATTTTTCTGTTAAGCCCTCATATTGGCTCATTACCCTTTAATTGGGGAATATTATATTAGTAATGTTATTTTATTTATGTTGTCTTTAGGCCATTAGTTGTAATTATACCCCCTAGTCTCCTATATATACCAAGGAGACATTTTCATTTTGAATCATCTTGTACTTGAACATTTAAGTGGGGTAAAAGGAGGTTGCCCCCTCAAAGAGGCTTATTATCTGAAATTATCTCTTTTTCAAGGCGTTGAGAACTTTTTCTGAGGATTTTCTATGCTATATTGATATTTGGTTCTTAACATATGGTATCAGAGCTTAAGGTCTTGGGGTTTCGTTGCTCCATCTGAGACACTTAGGTATTTTTGCTATAACTTGTTTTCTACAATGTTTCAGAAGGAACGACTTGGAGGATATTTAGCAGACAGATCCAGGTACGTTGGGTTCAAAATCCAGCTCCTGGGGCCTTATAATTTCAGAGATACCGCCTTTACAAGATAGGGTTCTGGAATCATCCTGAACTGAGTCATTGCGGAATTTTCACTATAAAAAATTTTCTGTAACATTTCAGACTCTCCACTCCAAAGGATATTTACAGAAATTTTTCAAGGTATCTGTGGTAAAAATTTTAGCTTATGGGTCATCTTAAATTTGTATATACACCTTGTGTAAGATAGGGTATCTGACTAGTCTCAAGAATGTGTTATAGGGAAAACAATCATAACTTCTTCCTAGAGTATCCAAATTGAGTGGAACTAGTTGCATTGGATCGTGGACAGTCTTTAGTATTTCGGGTGCGAGTTTCAGAATTTTATATCAATTATTTTGTGCGGGGCACGCTATACAAGTGAGATCTCCTGGAAAGGCCAAAAATCGACAAGTTGTGGGGAAGTTACCATAAATTCCACTTGGAACATCCAATTTTTATCATACCTATGGCATTGCAGAGAAGAAATATTAGAGAACTACATAAAAGAAAGTTTCATACCCAGAAGGGCTGAAACTTGGGAGATACAACAGAAGAAATATTGTCTAGTAGAACCACCTCAAAATCAAGGTTCAAAAGTGATACTTGGCCAACATGCCGCCCAAAAAGGGAACTTATACACCAACTAAGCCTCCAGAAAATCCTACTTGGACTCTTGATGAAGGTGAAGAAATGCGTAGGGACATAAATGATTTACAAAAGAAGATAGTTAAAAAAGATGAATTACAAGAGATGATGGAGGGTTTAAAAGGGGAGATCATGGAAGTATTGAAAAATTTCGTAACAAAGAAGACACCTGAAAGTGAAAATGCATCCCATGAAATTCATAATGAGGA
>SNQJ01S0014446.1:200282-212477 GCA_010110895.2 Picea sitchensis | reverse complement strand
AACTTACATCTATGATGTACTTAACCACTTTCCTAATCCTAAGCCTTCATGTAGCTATCATAGTTATATTTCATAGCTTCCATACATTTCCATTTTTAAAGTTAGTCATCTCAGGATTTATTCACAGTCCTTCTCATTGTGATCTGCAAAGGCATAAACATTTGTCTCTTATCATGATAACAGAGCATCCTTGCTCGTTTACTCTTTCATTTAATTGATTTGGATTTTTCCTGGGGATATGGAGTACATTCCCTTTAATCTATCCTTCAAGACAGATCCTTCACGACTCTTCAGAACAGAATCAACCATGCATCCATGGTATTCATTCAATTTTGGCAAGTGTAAGTCTTGCCTCACGTTTCACCCATCAGGGCCATCATGTTGGGCCTTTAGTATACTTATACTCTTACATCATACATGTGCATTACTTGCACATTTTATACATCACTCATACCTTATTGGTATGAGTATCAGGCTTCTTAATAGGAATCTCCTCGATGCATTAAACTCATGCGCTACTCATTATACTGGCTTACACCCTCTCCTCACGCGACCACCGGCGGTGACCACGATCCAAATTTAAAAGGGCACTTCGCATTTCGCGATTTCGGAATTCCCCTTGTAAGGAATTTTGTTTTCCCTGACTCTCGAAATACGAAAACCCGAAAGACCAAGGATAAAGTTTTCTTGGCTCTTTCATCTACATGACCCTTCGCTCGGAATCTAGGGTCAATTCTCAGACACGCGTCAGGATACCATATTTCGGCAAATCCGTGGATAACGCTCCACCATTTCCCAACTTCTAACCTATGCGGACCTGACAATCTGGATCCCATGGTCCAGATATCCATGGCAATCAACGGACCTGATCAAATCGGTGATTTACCTCACGTGGCTTTGGGAAGTCTATGCTTCCATTTTCCCATAGATGAAACCTCGAAGCTCTAGATCAACGACTCTCGTTGATTCCAATCTAACGGACATTATTCCTCCTGATCTTATGAGTAATGAGAGGTTATCAGCCTTATCTCCTTTGTTGATTAATTAGGTCTAATGGTCACCAACGGCTCTCCAACCAACGGTTGTGATTATGTCGCGATTTTGCATTTCGCGACTTTGGGACTTCTATGATGGAGAACCTCGAATCCTTTGATCTCTGGAATTGTGAAATTCCAGTATCTCCTCACAACTAACCAGTGTGCTACTTCCCGATATCGAACAACCCGAAACGTTTTGGTTCTTTCTGAATGGATCTTGACTCTAGATCCCATCCAAATCTTCAAAGTTATTTTCTGAAGGATTTCTCCTACTA
Source organism: Picea sitchensis (assembly GCA_010110895.2). Classification (NCBI taxonomy): domain Eukaryota; kingdom Viridiplantae; phylum Streptophyta; class Pinopsida; order Pinales; family Pinaceae; genus Picea; species Picea sitchensis. The sequence continues at coordinate 211,165 of SNQJ01S0014446.1, read as the reverse complement.
TATCTTCTGAGATTTTTAAGTTATTTACAGGGATAATCTCATAGTCCTAACTCATATGGGTGTTACCCTCCCCTTATGGAAATGACCAACAAGGGTCACTCTTAGGAATTAGCAACAGTCCCAAAGAACTTCTCAAGCAGGTTATCCTCACTGTCGATTCTAACCATTATAGGTTAGGTAAATCTGACCCTACATACTTTCACTAGTCCTCTCATTCATGTGGAATTATATGCTCAGGGTTTACTCTCTTAATAATATAGTGGTCATGACCTTCTAAGGATCCTTCCAGTTCTTACCAGATTTCCCAAATCATGAAGGGGTTCTTCCTTTGGGTATTAATCCTTACCTAACCAGCCATATTAATCGCAAGAGACTCTACCTGTTTTAGTAGGTAGTCATCGTTACACTAAAACATAACAACTTAGTTCATGTCCCTTGTCCGGCTCGTGCATCTTCATAGCACAATTTATTCCACCTCTGTTATTTGCACTCAGATATTATCAGTAATAATGATCAGTTCACCCCTACTCCTATGAGAGTAGTTACCATTTTAACAGAGGGGTTATAGAAATTTCCAAATTATAGTTTCATTCTGCAGTCCTTCTCCTTAAAGAGAAACGCAGATAAAAATATCTTCCAACATGGCTCGTGCCTGAGCCCAAGCAGGCCAAGTGTTGTAACCATGCTCTGATACCACTTTGTAACATACCCACTACCTAAAATCAAATTTGTTCGTTGAATTCTCAATAATGAGAATCCCCGAAGCTTGCAGCAACAAATAGCCAATACCTGATCCACAGGTCTTTCATGCACATACCCAGCTTTCTGCTCATAACCGTGGTCTTTCCTGATGACAATTTCAGGGTTTTCAGGGTTTCTTCCTTTCTGATGTCGAGAGTTCCTATGCTCTCGATTCTTCAATCTCCGATGAGCTCTCTTCCGGCATTAGCCCCTCCTGGCTATGCCCTCCGGTTCATATGACCGCTCTCATAAGACCGCAGATTTATATCCTCCTATCAGGGCTTCAGACTTTCAAGTGCCAAAATTCACTTGTCCTCAGGATTTGCGATCCCTCGAATACCGACGCGCTCTTTACGCACTAGCTCCCCTGGCTAGGCTCCTGGCCCATATGGCCACTATCCCCATGACCGCGGTCTTACCTCCTTCCTGGGTTTTGGCTTTCAAATTTCCGATGAGCTCTAATTTCCATTAGCCCTCCAGATTAGACTCTTGGTCCACGTGACCTCCTCTATATGTCCACAGTCATATTACCTATTGGGGTTTCGGGGCTTCCAATGCCAAGGTGCAATCGTCCTCAGGATTCGCGATCCCTCGAATCCCGACTCCCCGCTATGATGATAGCTAGCAACTCCTGCCCGCCTTTATCTTAATCAACAGCCGTGATCGACTACTGGATCAATGGTCCCTGATCTCCCTTGGGGTTTGAGGTTTTAAACATAGAAAAAAATTTGCCTACGGGACTTCCGATCCCTCAAACTCCGATTCTCCGCCATGTTGACATCTGGCCCACACAATGGCGCTTCCTTCCTTGTCTGTTGTGATGACAGCTGGCTTGCACTCATCGGGGTTTCAGAATTCACGATTCCATCCTGCATAAACACTTTGTCACCAGGATCCCCAATATCCCGATGAACCAAACGTTGATCAACAACTTCCTGTCGAGACTTTTCCCAATGGCGTCGATTGCTGCCACGCGTCCTCCTCTGATGGACGGTCCTGATTTCTCTAGGATTTTGAGACTTATGATGTCCCAATTCTTTCAACCTCAAGAAATCCGATTTCTCGATGCTAAATATCCCGACTCTCTCCAGATTTCTGACACCTATCTCCCCAAACTGATGGCTCGGATTTGTATCGGGGTTTTCACTATGGAATTCCCCGATCCCTTGTCCACGGGAATGTCGATATCTAGATGACCCCGGGATTTTACCTACGCCTATGAGAGTTTAACTCCCATGTGACTCCTGACAGATCCAATGACTGTCGGGTATTTGGACCCAGATCCGACGGTCCATATCTCTTCTTCTGTGCACACTCCAGAGACTAAACTTCGGGCATCTTCTCCCGATCCAACAGCTGACGGGTATCTGCTCAGGATTTGATGGCTCAAATCTGTCCCACCACGCACACTCTTCCACTACTTCGTGGATGTGGAAAGCAGAATGGTCCAAATGTTCTCATGGACCTTGGGATCTACAATCCTGATTTCCTCGTTGTTCATGAATATAGAGGGAAAAAGGGTCAAGGTATGTAACGCCCTTGTTACTCTCATCAATCTAACGGTCGCGAATAACTACGGGTCATCCGACGAGATCTCATTCGTCGATTTGTTGCTTATCCCTACGCTGCTACCTCGGAACCTTAAGAGGGTCATTCCTCCTCGTATAGGGTTATTAAGACTTGCCCATTCAAGTCCTTTTTCCAGGTTCTTGGAAAACCTTTCCCAGGAGGGAATCTTTGCAAGAGATCTAGTCCGGGGCTTTCCTAGAGACGGGTAAGGGGAAACAACTTCCCAAGAACGGGCTGGAAGCCTAACTTAGTTCAATCTAGGCATAATTAGATTTATTTATCAACGTAATTCATGCATGGTTTCCTCTATGATAAGCATATATCAATTCATTCATATCAAACACTGCGCAGACATTCTTATACTGAAATCGTTCACAATTTCGCAGTTCTATGAGCATATATATATATATATATATATATATATGTATATCAGTATATAACTTTCACGATGAAATATGTAAGATACTTATCAGAAATTCCACCAAAAGTGGGTGCAATTACTGAGAGGGGTGATTGTTTCCACCCAACCGTAGGCGTAGCGACTCCCAACGGATTTACCACTAGCCACCCTCGAGCTGAGACCACGATGCTTCTGAGACTGCATCTCTCTGTTTTCTAGTGACCAGGAGCGAAGGTTGTAATCCTTCCTCTCTGCTATCACTCACTCTGCGTAATGCTAGAGTTCCCCTCACGTCTTCCCTCCGCAATCGCTTATGCCCCACACCTTATCTCTTGCGAGGTTGCGTGTGGCACAATTACCCTTGCGTTGATCAGGCCTGACGACTCTACGGATAGGTGGTTCACCTCCCCATCCCTCATTAATCCATCAACCTTCCAGCCTCCAAGGAATGAAATTCAGGGCTAGTGAGCCGATTTTGGTTCTTCGGGCCAGTGGAGTCCAAATATGGTATTCATTCTCGTTGGAAGTTAGCACCACCTTTCCAGTTGCCTTCCACCGCCATCGTGGTCTCTTTTTCTGCACATCCCCTCTCAGCAATCCTGCAATATAAATTCATAATTTTATTTACATTCATCGACCTTCTTCATAAGGTCTAGTCACATCATACATTCACATTTTCATCATGCTTTAGCATGGTAATTCCTGTATTAGGATTAATTACAAATTTGGGGGAAACAGGGTGTTACACGAAGGCTACTCAAAGTCAACGTGCCCAGTCATCTTCGATGGGAGAAACTCTATGATCTAATCAAGTAGCAGATGAGTTGTCCCAGTCCAGCTAGTTGTCCAGTCAGATGAGGTCGTGCAGAGGCTTCATCAACGGTACACCCAGAAATCAACGTGCAGTTACACCACATCATCAAGCAGTTCCTAGATTTAGGAAATTTGTTAAGTTAGTTAGGCTAAAAATAGATTTAGCACATCCTGGTCATTAATGACAGGATCATTTGTAATTTGAGTTATAAATACTTCACCTTTCGAAGTATTGAGGGTTGTTGATCTTCACACCCTAAATCTATCAGACTGTAGTATTTTTGAAGAGATCTTCCATGAATAAAAAGGAGGCACTTTTACAGGATTCTTGCGTGTATTCACTGGTGATGTTTTTATCTCTAAGTTGAATGTTATTCTCTCTTTCTTATCATATTGTTTTCTGGATCTAATCTTTAGAAGTAACGAAAGTTCCAGTATTTATCTCGTATACCCTGTTTCTGACTCGAAAGATTTTAGTGTTTTATCTTCTGGTGTTTTCAATAAAGAAATTATTAACTGCTTCTTTGTTGAAATTATCTTTCTCATCTTTTCTGCTATTCATCATTTATGTTACTGAAGGATCCAGTGATTATATTATCTCGCCCTGTGAAAGTTTCCCTTTGCGTTTCTGGTTTGGATTTCATTATTTATTCAAGACACAAACCCCATAGCCCAATGGATGTGTAGACTGTCTCAACCAACTCGACAAACACTATAACGACAAAAACCGACCTATTTATTTACCTAGCCTGATATTTAAAATTTGAAACATAGCTAAATCATATAGAGAGATCCCTCTCTGAAGTTGGAAGGGCTATATCCTAGCTTCAAAAGAGGTTGGATAAAGTTACATTTTGTGGATTTCTTCTATTGTCAACCTCTAGGAAATTTACAGAGTGCTAATATAGTGGCGACCGTACTGGGGAGAACAGAACATAAAATTTATAACTTCACATTTTCTTTCCCTAAAAATAAAGTCTTTTCATGAACGATTGCAAATTTGAGAAGAAAGTAATGTTTAGAGGTTGATTAAAATTTGTTCATATTATTTTCGGACTCATAAAACTAAAAAGTATATATATATAAAATCAAAAAGAAATCTGGCTCCCAAGAAGGTTTATACTCGATCTCATCCAGACCCAGAACCTGCGATACTAATAGATAACCCGGAACAGTTGCTCAGGAAAAAGACTGTAGCTGAAGGCTCAGTGAGTCATATTCCTTTACGTAAGTCCCTTTCCTTTTCAGGGGAACCCATTACCTTTCAAAACCATGACTTTGACACCTTTTCCCAACAAAGCCTGGTTAGAACAGGGTCCAATAGTTTTGTGACTGGAATCATTTTTGACCCAACTGTTTTGCAACCCCGAACCCCTGAATTTCTGTCTCCCACTACAAAACCGCAAACCACTCCCTCAGTGCTATCCATTCTCTCCTCGTCCTCGTCTTCAGTCACTACCTCGCCGATCCTCCAGTCGGTTATCCCACCTCCTCCACCCATCATGGTGGCTAGATATGCTCCCTTGGTGTTGGCTACCCCACTTCATGCCATGCCCCAAGACTATCAAACGAGACTTCCACAGTTCGACACAACAGGACCTTTGAACGCACAACAACACGTTGATAAAATGAATGATTATTTTGACCTGCATGAAGTAGATGAGGTTGACGTTCAAATGAGATTGTTTGCCCAAAGTTTGACAGGTGACATTAAAAAATGGTACAAAGGTTTGCATGCCACCTCATTCCTTGACCTTACCGCATTCCAAAGGAGTTTTCTAAACAGATGGGAGGTAAAGAAAAATCCTCTCCAAATATTGTCAGAATACAAAAATATTAGAAGAAATCAAGGTGAGACAGTACAAGATTACTGCACTTGTTTCGATAACCTGTACAACACAATCCCATCTGAAATCAAACCTCCACAGGGTTTGGCATTGATAAAATTCCCTGATGGTTTTGATGCTGACATGTCATACCAACTAAGGGAAAGAAATTCTACCACCCTGGAAGATATGCAGAAAAGTGCAATAAGTGTGGAAGCCAATTTGTTGGCAAAAAGGGCACGTCAGAGGTCAGAGAGGAGAGTCACAATTAAAGAGGAACCTTCCACATCAAACTTAGATTCCAAATTGGATTCTTTGGCCAGAGCAATGGAAAGAATGATGGAAAGACTTACTATGTCAGAAAGAAATCCTCCAAGAGACAACCCACCTTCTCCTCAAGTTCGGAATCCTAACTTCAGGAGAAACCCTCCTCAAATCAGACAAAGAGATCCTAGGGATTAAAGAGAGCAGAGAGGTCCAGATCAGCAGATCAGACCTCCCCTACAAGAAAATTATGCTGATGAAGGGGAGGAAATGATTGAGGAACTAGAGGATACTCACATAAATCTCACGGGCATTCATGATAACGAAACTATTTTCCTTACCCAAGAAGAGCAAGAACTTTTTCTTCTCAATCAAACAAAAGTAAGTGAAGAAGCTGAAGACGCAGAACAACAGGCATTCGAAAATTCCATTTTGAAGGTACACCGACAGTATAATCTGTGGAGTAAAAAGACACAAGGGAGTTCCCCAAAAAAGACGATTGAGACGAAGAAGGTGACCGAAACCAAGAAGGCCTCTGAGCCATCTGTCGAGAAGATTCCTGAAAAGAGCACTACTGAAGTTCCCATGAAGAAAATCATTACTATTCTGAAAAGATCGTCACAGCCTAAGGTTTCACCTATTAATCCACCAAGTACTTCTGGCCAAAAGAGTGTGGTGGACAGAACAGAATTGATGAGCCAAGGCAGAGCTCCTACACCTTTCATCCTCGAGGGGGAATTATCCAAAGTAAAGATTCCCATTCCACTTTCTGAGTTGATGAACAAAGACGTTTATCGTTCACAGGTGATTAAAGAACTAACCATTGAACCTGACATAGGCATGAAGGCCTTAACCATTGGATCAGAAAACCATTCTGATACTGTGAACCTTACAAATGATCAACCTGAACTTTTGTTCGAGCCTGAAGTAGATGGTCGAGACGATAATGGTGATGTCGCTCCTTTTTACATCAATTTAAACATACATGAAATGATCTTGCATAACGCTATGTTGGATTCGGGTGCTTCCCACAATCTGATGCCTAAAGCAGTGATGGAGAAACTGGGATTGGAGGTTACCAGACCTTACAAGGATTTACACTCATTTGACTCCAGTAAAGTTAGATGTATTGGTTTGATCAAGGACCTATGTATCACCCTGGTTCAGATTCCTGCAAAGAGAATGGTCATGGATGTGGTAGTTGCGGACATGAATGTTGCTATCTCGGTCTTGGGGGGCTAAGTTGAAAGGTACCCTGCAACTAGATATGTCTTATGCCACTATCCCAGTTTTCGGGCAACAAAGAAGGCTATACAGAGAAACATTGATGAAATACATGGTCAGTAGACAGGAAAAACCACACAACTATCCTCTTTACTCCGCGCATTCTGACTTGGATTCTTTTATCCTGTATAACGATGGTGAAACGGAAGAGAAAAACCCTCAGCCGGCAGAAGATACATATGGTCCGGATGAAGGCCAAGAAATCATTGAGGTAGCAAGGATGAAAAATGTGATAACTGAAGAATTACCAGCAGATTTCTGGAGCATGGATTTTGATGGAGCAGTAAGCAAAGAAGGAGTCGGAGTGGGAGTTTGGCTTCATAATCACAGAAACAGGTATTCAGAAAACCATTCTTACAAATTAAATTTCCAATGCACTAACAATATTGCCGAGTATGAAGCATTGATGCTCGGTCTGAAGCTTTTGAAAAGAGTTGGTGCTAAACAGATTATGGTAAGAGGTGATTCTGAGTTGATAATCAAGAAAATCAAAGGTGAGTACGCTGCAAAACACCCACGTCTTAGAGCTTATAGGAATGTTGTTCTTGATTCCCTTAGATGTTTCACTTAAGTTGACTTGCAGGTAATGCCGAGGGGACAAAACATTTTGGCGGACGGATTGGCTACGTCAATTGCCACATGTAAGATTCCTTTCCGCTCGACGCGCCCATACATGGTAGAGGTGAAATGCAGACCAACCGTTCCCGATAATATCAGGTACTGGCAAGTGTTTGGTAATGATGATCAAATCGAAGAATATTTGCAGCGTAAAAATGATTTTGAATGTACAAATATAGATTTAGAGAACGAGGATGAAAATGTAAATAGATCTGATTTTGAAATTGATAGTGTAAATACCATAGATTTAGGAGAATTAGGCGATGATGAGATGGAGACTGATATTCTGCATTTGAAAAGTAACGTTTTACCTAGGGGCCTAGTTCCTTTATAGGACTTGTTTGATTTTAACGACGTAGCCAAAAAACCAAAAATTGAAGCCAATGGACAAGAGGTAGAAGACTGTAATATAGGGACCGAAGAGAAACCCAAGATAGTCAAATTGTCTAAATCATTACCCCCTGAGCAAAAACTCAAATACATTGAGGTGTTCAAAGAATATTTGTATGTCTTTGCCTGGGGTTATGAGGATTTGAAAGCTTATGATACCAGCATCATACAACACAAGATTCCAATAAAAGAAGACCAAAAATCATTTAGACAGAAACTTAGGAGGATAAATCCCAAGTTACTCCCTCTGATAGAAAAGGAAATCAAAAAAATGTACGATGCCAAAATCATAGTCCCGTTGCGTTTTTCCAAATGGGTCTCTAATTTTGTCCCTACATGTAAGAAATCTGGGGAGATCAGGCTTTGCATAGATTTCTGAAATCTGAATAAGGTCTCCCTGAAGGACAATTACCCCTTGCCCAAAATGGACCACATCCTACAAAGGGTGGTTGGATTCAGTCGAATCTCTTTACTGGACGGGTTCTTGGGTTATAATCAGGTCCTAGTTCACTCGGATGACCAAGACAAAACTGCTTTCACCACACCATGGGCCACTTTCATGTATGTGAAAATGCCTTTTGGTTTTATGAACACTGGAGCCACTTTCCAGAGAGCGATGGATATCGCCTTTGTGGAAGAATCGGGTAAGTTTATTGTCATCTATTTGGATGATGTAACTGTGTTTTCCCGATCTAATGATGAACACCTGCGACACCTCAGACAAGTATTCAAGAAATGTAGAAGGTTTGGGATTTCTTTAAATCCTAAGAAAAGCCTTTTCGGACTAGAGGAAGGAAAATTGCTAGGACACATCATCTCCAAGGATGGAATCAAAATATACCCTAGCAGAATCGAGGCCATACAAAAATTAGAACACCCAAGAAACATCAAATAATTACAGTCTTTTATTGGGAGAATAAACTTTCTACGAATATTCATTCCCAATCTGGCAGAACTCCTCAGAAACACTACAAATATGCTAAAAAAGGATGTGAAAATAAAATGGGACTCTGAGTCCAGATAGTCTTTCGAAAAAGTCAAATGAGCACTCACAGAGGCTCCTGTCTTGATCAGTCCCAATTTTACTAAGGATTTCTATCTTTTTTCTTTCGCTTCAGAACATACTATAGCAGCGGTATTACTACAAAAGAACAGCGAAGGGTATGAAAAACCCATAGCTTTATTTAGTAAAGCGTTAAGAGATGCTTCTCTGAATTACAAGATAATGGAGAAACAAGGTTTTGCCTTGGTAAAAGCTATAAAAGATTTTAGGGTCTACATTCTCCATTCCCGCACCATAGCATATGTTCTGAATGCAGTACTAAAAGAAATTTTGACCTAGGACAATCCGAACGGAAGAAGAGGAAAATGGATTGTTGTCATTTTAGAATACAACATAGAGATTAAGCCTACGAAACTAATTAAAGGTCAAGGCCTTGCTAAATTAATGGTTGAATCTAATTTCCATGCTCTTGACATTAATTTTTTAACTGTAGCATATGAACAAGGTGAGATGGTGACTCCAAGYGTGAGAGAGGTGTTAGCACTTGGTAAATTTCCTACAGGTTGAAACAAAAGAAATCTACAAAGGTAACTTTATCCAACCACTTTTAAAGTTGGGAATCTAGCCCTTCCAGCTTCAGAGAGAGATCTCTCTATATGATTTAGCTTTGTTTTCTAACTTTAGATATTAGGCTAGGTAAAGGAACAAGTAGGTTTGGTTGTAAAAGTGTTTTTGAAATGGTTGAGATAGTCTACACCTCCATTGGGATATGGGGTCTGTGTTATAAAAAACATGAGATACAAACCATAAGATAAAGGAAAACTCCCACAGGGCGAGATAATATACTCACTGGATCTTTAACAGTTTAAATGATGTACAGAAGAAAAGATGAGAAAGATCATTCAACTAAGAAGCAGTTAAGAATTCCTTAATTGAAAACCTTAGAAGATAAACATTAAAATATTTAAAGTCGGAAACAGGGTATCTAAGATAAATCCTGCAACATACGTTACTTTAAAAGATTAGTTCCAGAAAACAATATGATCACAAAGCAATAAAACATTCAACTTAGAGAAAACCGTCACTAGTGAATACACACAAGAATCCTGTAAAAGTGCTTCCTCTTTATTAATGGAAGATCTCTTCAAAAATAGTTACAGTCTAATAGCTTCAGGGTGTAAAGATCAACAACCCCCAATACTTCGAAAGGTGAAGTATTTATAATTCAAATTACAAACATTCCTGTCATAACTGATCAGGCGTGCTCATTCTATTTTTAGCCTAACTGATTTAAATAATCAAAACTACTTGATGACTCGGTACAACTGCATGCGGAATTTCTGGGGTAGGTCATTGGCGAGGTTCCTGTGTAACCTCTTCTGACTGGATAGGTGACTGGATCTGGACAACTCAGCTGCTAATCGAGAAGATCGTAGAAATCCTCCCATCTGATCTGACTAGGCACAGTGACTTTGATTAGTCTCCGATACACTTCATCCATTTCCGTATATTTAGCAAACGTGGGCTTTGTGAGGAAAATGTATTGAATCTCATGTTGGATACTGATGTCCAACTGAAGGGCGTCCAGGAATGCTTTACCAGTGATGCTGCCTTGTATGCCAACAAACTTCGAACTGTCTTTAGACACTTCAGACAGTTTCTTTTTATAATTTGGGAGTGTCATTAATTTATCATTAATAACTTTCAGACCGGGGAGACCCTTCTTCTGGAGATATTCGATCTTGTTGAAGAACCTTTGTACTCCTTGGTCCATGACCTGAACCTTTTCTTCAAGATGAAGAATTAGACTTCTCTTAGTCAAAACCCTTTTTACCTCAATTATGGTCTCTATTCTATCCTCGATTTTCAGTTCCTCTAGCTCTTCTCTGTTCTTAGAATTTAAGAATCTGATGATCTCATTTTCTTGTGTGGGCATGTCTCCCAACTCTGTTCTGATCTTCTCAATGGCCTGTTG
>SNQJ01S0014446.1:121712-138714 GCA_010110895.2 Picea sitchensis | reverse complement strand
GCCGAGAGGGGTTGTGAGATTGGTGTGCTCAGATTGAGGCATGGGTTTTTCTGGTTGTGACATATTGATCAGGCAGGCACCGAGTTGCTAGAGGTTTTGGGCACGGAGGGCCAGGATATCCGTAGATATCCTGGAGCTAGGTCGTTTTCCTAGTTGGAAGGGTGGACAATAGTTTTGGGCAATTATTTTTCTGTGTTTGCAACAGGACTGGACTGTGTAGAAGGTAGCAGGAGAGCAGCAGCAAGGCAGCTGGCAACGGAAATTAGCAACAGAACCAGGTAACCTGTTAAATTACGCATTTATTTTATTCTGCTATGAAGTCGTTAATCTTTGATGAATCTAAATTACTAAAGTCGCTGGTATGAATATCAATATTATGCTAAATAGATATTGTCTTAGTTAAGAAATAAATTGCTTATGAGGATAACGATGTTTATATATATGGGCACTACAGACAAATTATGTCTCCCTAAACTCAAAGGAGGCCCAGGACTCAGAGATATTGAAACTCTAAGCTCAATCCTCGGAGACATAACTTGGTGGCGATGGCTAACCTCCAAAGACACGCTCTGGGAACGTATCTGGAACTAGAAATATATCCCACAAATGAACACTAAAAATCTCATCATAATCTCTGGAAACATTATGAGATCCATCATATGGAATGTGGCTTGGAGGAACAAGCATCTTATTCATTCCCATTGCTTCTAGGAAATTTGGGACATAAATTCTGCACTTTTTTGGGACTACGCTTGGCAACAACTTCCCCCTCTAAGTGAACATCTAGAAGTTGTAACTCTCAAAGAAAGCATGAAAGGAAAAAACAATATTCGGGCTTATCAATATTGGCTCCCCCATCAAAAACAAGACATATGGAGAACTTGGGTCCCTTGAGAACTATGGGGCCCTCCCCCTCCCTAAACAGATTAGGATTCCTTCTGGAAATATCTACAGCAAAGAAAAATTTGGTTTCAAATAGGGCTAGACATTCTCAAATGGGGATACAAGACATTCTCAAATGGGGATACAAACCAACAGGATCCTACACCACAAAAGAAGATTATAACCTTGCTACAAATGATCAACACATCCTCACGCAAGAATTATGGAAGAAGATTTATACTCAACAACTCTAGCTGAAAGTTTTCTTCTTCCTATGACTCCTAAGAAGAGGTAAAATATTAACATGGGATAATCCCCTAAAGCATGGCTTCCAGGGCCTGGACTTTTGCTTTCTCTACCACGAAAATGGGGAGGCAATGGAACACTTGCTCAATACCTATCCTCTCTCCTCATCTCTTTGTGATTGGGCTGCTCTCCTCTTCATAACTTTATATCGCAACAGGAATGGCATCCCCACCACCATCGAATAGTGGAGGCCAACAACTTACTCCAACCCTATTATCAATCGATCTTGGAAGCTCCTCCCTTATTTTCTCTGATGGGAAATTTAGAAGGAAAGGAATTGACGCATATTCAAAGATGACTCTTCCTCAGAAGACGTGATTTGGCTCAAAATCAGACAGTGGATCAAGGAAACCACTCTCTCTTCAAGCTAGCCCTCTCAGTACTAGAATGGACCTTCCCATAAGCTTCATATCCTTCAGAACCTCAACTTTCAACCCCTAGCAACCACGCCCCCTTCCTCTTCCCTCGCTCCCAGCTCCACCTCCCCTTCGACCTAGTCCCCTCCCCTGCCTAGTTTCCTCAAGTTGAACTTCGATGGGGCTTCCAAGCGAAACCTAGGCATAGCTAGTTTTGGAGGAGCTTTCTCTAAAAATCAAGGAAAAATCATCAGGATCTGTTAGGGTCCTAACCCGCACATAGGTAGAACAATATATTCGGATGTAATAAAGGTCAATATTAATAAGGCCTTTCAATAAAATAGAATAAGGCGGATGTAAGAAGACCTAATAGAATATTCCTCTTCTAGAAGGATCTTCCTCTAGATGCTTCTTTTAATAGATATATTTAGTATAAATAGGAGTCGAGGGTATGAGAACCCTAGCTTGGATAATATTGTAATAGAGCACTGCTCAACTAGAGGTTGCCCGAAGAGGCCTGTGAACATTGCTTTCAGAATCAAAGTGTTATTTCTATTGTTGTTCTTATATCATTTCAGTGCTATTGTGGTGATTGTTCTGGTTATATTTCTATTATTCTTCCATTACTAGCATTTTATTTCTATTCTGCATACTTTTTATATTTGGTATATTACAAGTGGTATCAGAGCACTTTCCTCAGCAGAAAGTGTGTGTTAAATTTGTTTTCAGGGTAGAGACGTATTCCGGTGTCTTTAAGCCACAGAGATCTGTCGTTACGTGCATAAAACCGCGGTTGAGGGATTCATACACATAGGAAATACAAGTCGTTCTTAAGTGCACATCTATTGGCCACCCTTGTAACCCTTGTTGGTAACCCTTCAAGTGGTAGCGCATCAGACAGCACCTGTGTACGGATCGGCCTAGATTACCTAAAGCCCTCTTTAGATAAACCGATCGGTCGCTTGACTATTATAGTGTCACCGAGAACAACACTCAGGAAGATACTCTCTAGTACCTGGGTAGTCGGGTAGTACGGCTAAGGGTACGGTCTATCCTCCTTAGTTTGTGCCTTGAGATATTGGGCTAAGTACTACTATTGGAACCCGCACGTATATCAGAGAGCTATAGCACAAGGCAAACCCTTGTCTATAGAACCATTGAATACCTAACCCTTGGGGACAGAAACATAAACAAATTAAAACAGACAAGATCTATTGCCGCGCAACTATGTTCAGGTTGCCAAATCACTACACATGTCTTCCTGGTTAAGCATTTGGGCATTTCATCACTGCAATATTCTTCAGACCGAAGTATAACTCCGCAGGTGTAAAAGAAATAAAAAATAAATAAAAATTCTGGAAATTTTTTCACCATTATTTGAGACCTATTCCATTGGATTCATTTCTTCACCCTTATCACATTCATCCTTATCATTTTTCGGGAAAAAAAAATTGATCTCGCCTACCCCTTTTCAGTTCCCCCAAAATCCTCATGGCCCATACTCGTATCCAAGACTTGGAAGCTCGCTTCAACACCTTGCAATCTAGTCTCATTGAGACCCAACAATAAGTGAAACAACTCAGTGCTAATGTTTCCACCATCAATACAACCATGCAGTCCTCAATGGAGGAAATCAAACAAGACCTCACCACCCATCTTGAATCTGTCTTTTCGACACTCTACACCAAATTGCATATCCCTACAGATAACCCTTCCTCTTCCTCACCTCCACATACTGAAGGTGACCATTCCTCTCATTCTCGTAACTTTCAGAACCATCACTTTCAACGTGACGTACGCCTTCCGCGGGTGGATGTGACCAAATTTGATGGCTTGGACCCCACTGGTTGGGTAACCCAAATGGAACAATATTTATCTTTATACGACATTACAGATGACTTGGCCAAACTTCGGTATGGTGTTCTCCATCTAGATCAAGAACGTTGGAAATGGTGGCAATGGAGAAAAACTTCTCGTCGAGGGTATATTGCTTGGACACACTTTGTGGCAGATCTTTATGAACGCTTTGACACTAACACCAACCATTTGGGTCGTTTGACAAAGTTGAAACAATTAGGAACAGTGTAAGACTTTATAGCTGCCTTTGAGCGCCTGGCTTTTAGAATAGAGGGCATGTCTAATGCCTTTTTCCAAGAGTTTTTTATCAGCGGCCTCAAGGATGATATTCGGGCTCATGTCCTCATGGCTTGACCTCTGAGTTGGGTGGAGACTACTAAAATAGCTAAAGAAGCACAACAAGTTGTATCTTCTCAAAACCGAAAACCCTCCTTTATCCCTCGCCCTAAACCAGTCAATCCCACTACTCCCTCTGCTCCACTAAAGATCCAAAAATTGACCAGGGTTGAAATGGTTGAATGCCTACTCAAAGGCCTTTGTTATAACTATGATGACAAATATTTCTCGGGCCACAAGTGTAAAGAACAAAATATTTTTATGGCCATCTCAGAGGATATTTCGGAAGAGGATGTAGAAACTCCCCTTGTGTCTAAGTCACCTGAATCCACTGACATAACCCCTCCCTCAGACCCTCCCGAAATAGAACCGATCATTTCCCTCAATGCTCTCACTGGCCTCTCCACTCCCCAAACCCTCAAGTTAATCGGTTACATCAAGCATCGGAAGGTCCTCATTCTGGTTGATAGTGGCAGCACCCATAATTTTATTCATCGCCGCATTGTCGAAGAAACTCATTGCTACATCCATGTTGTCAATAATTTACAAACTAGGATTGCCAATGGTGATTCTATGAAATGTGGAGGATGTTGTGAAAATGTGCGTCTCCAAATTGGTGACTACCACCTGAAATCCCATATGTTTGCTATTGACATCGGAGGTTGTGACATTGTGTTGGGTGGAGACTGGCTAAGGACTTTGGGCCCCACTCTCATGGATTTTAAAGACTTAACCATGCAATTCGACCAGGAGGGCCACCAATATAAGTTCCAAGGCATCACCGCCGGATCACCTGAGATCATTAGTTCCCATCACATGGAAAAGATGGTAAAAAAAGGTCATTTTGGTGTTATCGCCCAACTCCATGCCATACAAGCAATAGAGACACCCTCGGTCCTGCAAGACCTCCAAGCCATCCTTTCTAAATATCAATTGGTATTTTCCACTCCCCAAGGACTCCCTCCTTCCCATGGTGTTCATGATCATCCCATTCCCCTTGTGCCCGGAAGCCTTCCTCCCAATATTCGTCCATATCGTCACCCCTTTTCCCAAAAAAATGAAATTGAGAAAATGGTCCAGGAACTCCTTAATGCAAGTGTTGTCCACCCTAGTATGAGCCCCTACTCTTCTCCTGTGGTCATGGTCCTGAAGAAAGAAGGTTCTTGGCGAATGTGTCTTGACTTTCGTGCCCTCAAAAAACTTACCATCAAAGACAAATTCCCCATTCCTGTCATTGATGATCTCCTAGATGAATTGAGTGGTGCCCAATTCTTCACTAAACTTGATCTTTGTTCAGGCTACCACCAGATACGTATGAAAGAGGCAGACATTCCCAAGACTGCCTTTAGAACTCATAAGGGCCACTATGAGTTTTTTGTCATGCCCTTTGTCTTGTGTAATGCCCCCTCCACCTTCCAAAGCCTCATGAATCATGTCTTCCATCCTTTTCTCTGCCATTTTGTCTTTGTTTTATTTGATGATATCCTCATCTATAGAAAAACCTGGACATACCATCTTTCTCATGTGGATCTAGTTCTCCATCTACTCTCTCAGCACCAACTTTTCCTGAAACAGTCTAAATGTGCTTTTGGCGCCTCAGAAGTAGAATACTTGGGTCATCTGGTTGGCAAGGATGGCATTAGGGTGGATCCTCAAAAGATCGAACCTATGAAAGACTAGCCTCACCCAAAGACTCTTAAGATCTTGCGTGGATTTATGGGCTTAACAAGGTATTATCGCAAGTTTGTTAAGAATTATGGGAAGATTGCAGCACCTCTCACAGCTTTCCTCAAAAAGAACTCTTTCACTTGGACTCCAACCATTGCTCAAGCTTTTCAAACCTTGAAAATGGCCATGTGCACCACTCCAGTCCTCGCCCTTCCCAATTTCACAAAGACCTTTGTGTTGGAATGTGATGCCTCAGGGAAAGGAATTGGTGTTGTCCTTATGCAAGAGGGTCGAGCTTTGGCCTTTACCAGCAAGCAACTATCTGAAATAAATCTGGGCAAATCCATCTATGAAAAGGAAATGTTGCCTATTTTTCATGTCGTTGATCTGTGGTTCCTTTATCTATTGGGGCAACGTTTCCAAATTAAGATAGACCATCAAAGCCTCGAGTATTTTCTGGAACAACGCATTTCCCCCCCAGAACAACAAAAATGGGTGACTAAGCTCTTTAAATATGATTATGAGATCATTTACAAGAAAGGCAAAGACAATGTGCTTGCAGATGCACTTTCTCGAAAATATGAAGATGAAGGATCCCTTTTTTCTCTTTCATTCATTGTACCAGATTGGCTCCAAGCTGTTCGCCAGGAATGGCTACAAGATCCCAAAAGTTTGCAGTTGATCCAACAATTGCAGTCCAATGCTCCAGCTTCCCCAGGGTACTCTTGGCTCCTTGATGAACTTTGATACAAAGGATGTTTGTATTTAAGTAAACAATCAAAGCTTAAATCCACGGTACTTTATGAGCTTCATGATACACCCACAACAGGGCACTCCGGGTTCACCAAAACCTATGACAGGGTCAAACGTTCCTTTTTCTAGGATGGTATGAAATAGGACATTTGTAATTTTGTCGTTGAATGTGATGTGTGTCAACGCAACAAGGGAGAAATAGTCAAATCTCTAGGCACACTACAACTACTCCCGATTCCACCTGTTATTTGGAAGGATATCTCTATGGATTTTATTACCGGCTTACCCAAATCGGGAAATAAATCAGTCAGCATGGTGGTTGTTGATCTCCTTTCCAAGTATGCTCATTTCTATGCCCTTCAACATCTGTTTACAGCATCCACGGTGGCTCAAATTTTCGTGGATCAGGTCTTCAAGCTTCATGGCATGCCGCGCTCTATTGTTTCTGATCACGAGCCAACTTTCACAAGCAATTTTTGGCAAGAAATGTTCAAGATACAAGGCACCAAATTTCATCTCATCACGACTTATCATCCCCAGACTGATGGCCAAACAGAATTTGTCAACAAGTGTTTGGAAACATATTTGAGGTGTTTTGCCTCGGAAAAGAAAAATCATTGGACTCAATGGTTACCTCTAACTAAATGGTGGTACAACACTTCATACCATACAGCTACACACATGACTCCTTTTGAAGCGGTATATAGAGAGAAGCCACCTTTAGTTCTCTCATACTTACTGGGTGCCTCGAAAGTCCAGGCGGTTGACCAAACACTTACAACTCGAGAGGCTATTCTTCGTACCCTCAAAGAGAATTTGGTCATGGCACAGAATTGCATGAAGCAACAAGAAATTCAAGGTCGCTCTGAATGTCAATTTGCAAAAGGGGATCAGGTGTTTCAAGTGTGTGGGACAAGTAGCCTATCAGTTAGCTTTTTCCATCCATTCAAAGCTACATCGTATTTTTCATGTTTCATTCTTAAAGAAGGTGATTGGAGCTAAGTGCCAAATCCAAACCAACCTTCTCGAGTTAGCTAAAGAAGGATCCATTTGGCTACAGCCAGAAGCAGTTTTGGACTAGCGTGAGTGTCGCCTACGTCAGAGAACCATCAAGGAAGTGTTATTCCAGTGGAAAGATACAACTCCAACAAATGCCACTTGGGAACCAGCGACCATTCTACAATAATTTCCTCATCTCAAGCCTTGAGGACAGGGCTATTTTTAAGGGGGTGGATATGTTAGGGTCCTAACCCGCACATAGGTAGAACAATATATTCGGATGTAATAAAGGTCAATATTAATCAGGCCTTTCAATAAAATAGAATAAGGCGGATGTAAGAAGACCTAATAGAATCTTTCGCCTCTAGAAGGATCTTCCTCTAGATGCTTCTTTTAATAGACATATTTAGTATAAATAGTAGTTGAGGGTATGAGAACCCTAGCTTGGATAATATTGTAATAGAGTGTTTCTCAACTGGAGGTTGCCCCCTTGAAGAGGCCTGTGAACATTGCTTTTAGAATCAAAGTGTTATTTCTATTGTTGTTCTTATATCATTTCAGTGTTATTGTGGTGATTGTTCTGGTTATATTGTTGTTATTTTTCCATTACTAGCATTTTATTTCTGTTCTGCATACTTTTTATATCTGGTATATTACAGGATCTACACCATTTTCATAGGAATCGAAAGAAATAAAGAAGTTGAGCTTCAAGCCCTAGAAGAGGGGCTCAACATTTCCATATGGGAACGCTACCACATGCTCATCATAGAAGGATATTCACAACTCATCATCCAAATTCTTCGCAATATTCAATATGGCACCTCCTTAAAAAAAATCACCACAAGTTGGAGGCTCTCCTCTACCATGGAACACATCCATTCCCTCCTATTCAAAATTGAAGTCATTAGACCCTCTCATGTGAAACACTCATCCAAAAAACTCTTTAACTGCCTGGAGAACGACGTAATCAACAAAGGGAATAATCCTATGGATTTATCAAGGGACCATGTACCCCTCTATCCTATTCATAATGATTTCCTCTCCTTGGATCATGCATACCACACTCCCCCATATCGGGTGATAGGAAAGAGACTTCCCATGGGGTTGCGACCCCATGCATCCCCTCCACATGCTGGAAATCACAACTCATCATCCAAATGCTTCACAATCTTCAATGTGGCACCTCCTTAAGAAAAATGACCACAAGCTAGAGAATATCCTCTGCCCTGGAACACATCCATTCCCTCCTATTCAGAATTAAAGTCATTATACCCTCTCATGTGAAACACTCATCCAACAAACTCTCTAACCGCCCAGGGAATGAGGTAATCGATAGAGGGAATAATCCTATGGATTTAGCCTCGGACCATGTACCCCTCTATCCTATGCATAATGATTTCCTCTCCTTGGTTCATGCATACCACACTCCCCCGTATCGGGTGACAGGGACGAGAATGCCCATGGGACTGCCACCCCACACTTCCATGCATCCCCTCCATGTGTTTGTTCCTTCCACCCTCCTCGTACCTCCATCACCTCACTTAATGGGGATTAATTACAAAACAAGTACATGTAATGTTTAGATCACAGATCCATGCAGCCTTCCTTTTTGTACTCTAGTCATGATTCATCGATGGTACATCAGTCTCGCTTGGTACAACCCTCTCGTCTAAATTTCCATTATGGATGCTCCTTCTACTTTAACTCCATTTAATAATCTCCCTCATATTCATGATAGAAAATCCCCCAACTCTTCCTCCGATTCAGTGCCATGTCATTTTATTCCTGCTATCCATGTCATTAGACTCTATCACCTCACTTTCCTTCTACTCATCCCCCACCTCTGCTTCATCTCCTCATCGTTGGCTCACCTTCCACCCTCCTAGTCATCCCCTTTTATTTTTATACAAACTCTAATGAACCATGGAAGACGCTCTCACCAAGCCCGTGGAGGTTCCTCTTGAAATCTTCCAGGGTACTCGGGCACTCATCTTGCAGTTGTAGAAAAAGATTCATCAGACTCTTATCTCTCCCACACTCCTCCCCACATCCAAGATGAAATATATCTTGCAGAAGTCAATGTTTGAGTCTTATGACGCTTTGTCTAAGACGATGAGGTCCTCAATTCAATTAACTCATGGATCTCGGACACAGGTAACACCAGTTCGCAGGTCTCCTAATACCTAAAGACTATAGACATATATTGGCATATGAAGCTCCTATTGTGATGCTTTTTGGTTGATCGCAAAGAAGAAAAGAATGAAATTATGATCCAGCTGGATGAAATTCAAGCTCAACATCGGCTCCATGAATACAAACTGAACCTAATGGCCAAATGGGTGGTGGTACTTTACCTCTCATATGTCACTCTGCCTCAAACCCAGATGCCTCCATATGACGGCCAACCCTCTACTCGATTCTAATGATCTTTGGTTTTCTTATTCTGTTGTTTGGTTTAGGAGGTCTTGGGATTTTAATCCCACCTCATCTTGTCAACATAGGAAAAATTAGCAGAAATATTTTTTTCTTGTAACAAAAGATAGCATTAATTTCAGTTATGTCTAGACTTTTAGGTTCAAAAGACGATATTTCCATATTATCTTTAGACATTTTGATGCATTGTTGTTGGTTTGGTTTCCCTAGGGACGGGCCAACCACAAGATTTTTGTACACTCATACAATGGAAATATAAATACTCTTGATAGATTACAAAAACAAAATGGTAAATCTATAAGTTTTAAACTTGTGAAGTAAATCAGTGCATACACATTTTTAAGAAAAACATTAATTAATCAATGGAGCATACACATAGTACACAGATTTACATTGGAAATCCTTAACTGGGATAAAACCAACCTTCCTTGGTGTCGCATCTCTCAACTCTTTATTGTATTAATTTCACCATTCGCAATAGAATATATACAAAATTTTAGGTATTACAAAGCTAACAAAACCCTAATCCCTTAATTCGGGGTTAATTAAGAAAACCACTAAAAATAGAAAAAAAATGTTAAAATAGAAAAAAAATCCTAGAGAGGGATCATCAAACGCAGTCATCAAATCTGAAGTGCCTCCCACACACATGAAAATAATATAACACCTACCTAAGAGTCTCACACTTGTTGTTTTCTTTGTATACAGGGGGTCATGAGATTACGAAGTCAACAATCCAGGGCAATAATACTCATGTTTCTCTACACCAGGATAACTTCTCAGTGCTCACAAACTTTGTCAATGAATCTGCAACATTCTTCAAAGTGTCAACCTTTTCCAACAACACCTTCTTGTCTCCAACCATGTCTCTCACAAAGCGATACTGAACATAAATATGTTTTGTCTTTGAATGATGAGTTGGGTTCTTAGACAAGAAGATTGCACTCTGACTATCACAATCTAATCTTATGTCTTGTTGTACCAACCCAATAACTCAACATAATCTTTGTAACCATACCGCTTCCTTCCATGCATGAGTGGCTACCATGTATTCACCTTCTCTACTTGAGAGTGCCACTACAACCTTTATTTTTCTCATCCAACTGATTGATCCTCTAAATAGGTTAAACATGTACCTACTTGTATATCTTGTGCGATCCAGATCTCCATCCAAGTATGCATCAAAAAACCCATGTATGTCCAACACTTTTTCTAATATTGGTCTTCCTTTGCAGCACAAGTGCCACACAAATACCTTAAAACCCTCTTTACTGTTTTCCAATTCTCCTTCCCTAGTTTTGATATATACTTTCTCAAAACTCCCACTGCATGTGCAATGTTTGGTCTAGTACATACCATTGCATACATCAAGTTTCCTACCACACTAGCATATGGAACATGGGACATGTATTCTTCTTCTTCCTGTGTCTTGGGATAGTGATCTGAATATAACTTTACACCTACATAGGAACCTAGACTGGTTTACTTTCCTACATATTAAACCTCTGTAATATCATCTCAACATATTTTCTTTGATTCAACTAGATTTTCCTATATGCACAATCTATTTTAATCTCCATTCTCATAATGAAGTTAGAAACACCAAGATTCTTCATGTCACCTCCTTCATAGCATCCATGTTATTTCCTACCAACAACACGTCATCGACACAAAACACTACATAAATGAAGTGATTACCAACCTACTTGGAATATAAATAGTGATCATCTCTGCTTCTCACAAATCCTAGTCCGATGATGTATGTGTTAAACTTTTTGTACAACATCTTAGGTGATTGCTTCAGAACATATAGTGACTTCTTTAGCTTACAGGTTAACTTTTTCTTTCCCTTCACTGCACAGCCTTCCCACTGCTTCATGTAGATTTCTTCTCCCACATCCCCATGTAGGAATGTTGTCTTTACATTCATTTGTTATAATTGAAAATAAAAAGAAACAACAATAGATAAAATAAATATAATAGAAGTTAACTTGGAAACATGAACCTTTTTTTCACAAAAGTCAATTCCCTCTACCTGAGAATAACCTTTTTCTACTAACCAAGCATTGTATTTCTCCAATTTGTCTTATTTATTCAACTTTTTCTTAAACACCCATTTGTTGCCAATGGTCTTTCTTCCAATTGGAAACTCAACTAGATCCCATGCCTCATTATTATCCAAGGAATCCATCTCTTCAATCATGGCCTTCTTCTAGAGTTTACTATCCTCTCAATTCACTGCTTCCTTGACAGCTATAGGATCATCATTAGTATTAGATAAATCAAAATTAGCATGAAAATCAAGTGGAATATACCTTACTAGTTTCTTTCTTTCCCACATTGATCTCCTTAATACCAGAGTATGAGGTTCTTCTTCTTTTGATTTATCTTCTTATGTTGATTCATATTTTGCATCATCTAACTCAAACTCTATTTTCTCAGGTTCTTCTTGCATTGGTAGGAATTCTTGTTTGGCAACATCTTTAACCTCTCTAAAAACAACATCCTGACTATAAATAGTCTTGTTAGTTTTTGGGTTCCAAATCTTATAACCTTTCATACCATATTTATAATCAATAAAGATACACTTTTCAGCTTTATAATCTAGCTTACTCCTATTTTCCTTTGGAAAATGTACATAAACATCACAACCAAACACTCTAAGATGTTCAAGAGAGGGTTTCTTACCAGTCCATACCTCATGGGAAAATTTGTCCAACAATGTTGATGAGGGTGATCTATTTACCATGTAACATGTAGTACCCACTGCCTCTACATAGAATTCTTTAACCCAACACCACTGAGCATGCTTCTTGTTTTTTCCATCAACGTCTTATTCATCCTTTCTGCAACCCCATTTTGTTGAGGTGTGTATGGAATAGTATTATGCCTTGCTATACCAAACTTCTTACAGAAATATTCAAATTCATTCCCACATAATTCTCCACCATTATTTGTCCTCAACACCTTTATTTTCTTCTATGTCTAATTTTCTACCAGAGCCTTAAACTCTTTAAATTTATCAAATACCTAAAATTTATTCCTGAGAAAATAAATCCATGTGTTCCTTGAGAAATCATCTATGAATGAAACATAATACACATTTACCTAGTGATGGAACATGCACAAGTCCGAATACATCATTGTGTATCAACTCTAAGATCTCCTTTGATCTTGTAGCACCAAATGGGGATCTTACTCGATTGTGTTTACCATATATGCAATGTTCACAGAAATCAAAATCGAGGGTGCAAATAGACATACCTTCAACCATACCTTTATCGTGTAGTGTTTGAAGGCCCTTTTCTCCAATATGTTCCAATCTTTGATGCCACAACATGGTCTTCTTTCCAGGGCCAATATGGATCATGCCTTATTTATTTCTCTACTCAGGTACAGTATAAATGTTACACCCATCAACATGAGTTCTTCCCAATAACTTATGCATAGTTACACATTGAACTCCTCTCATCATAAACATTTCTTCTCATACCATCTTGCAAGTTCCCTTTCCCAATAAAGTATCCACACCTGCATCATCCAACTTTTACAGATATTAGGCTCCAATATATATATGAAATGTGTAGAACTCCAGGGAGAGTTCTAATCCTTCCATCTTTCAGCAATAGCTTAACCCTTACACATCCCATGATTTTGGTTGTCGAGTCATCTCATAGGAAGACATCACCACCATCATACTTTTCATATTCACTGAACCACTCCCTATGAAGTATCATATGAAATGATGCACCTGAGTAAATCAACCATACATCACAATTTGTATGTGTACCTATATATGCCAAGTAAACATCACCTCCTTATTTCGTGGAGGTTTTCGCTTATGTGGAAGAGGAATCATTAGATCCCTTTGCTTTATCAACATTCTTAGACTTGAAATGTTTCTTATAATTCCCATATTTACCACATTTGCAACATTTCCTCAAAGATATTCTTGGGGATTTAGATCTACCTTTATATTTAGATCTCCCCCCTAAATATTTAATAGTATTCCTATCTTGCAGACGACCTCTTACAGAGAAAGCATATGTGTTGTGACTATCCATGTTTTTCTTCTAATAACAAGGATGAAATTACATCCTCATACTTCAATGTAGATTGACTAGTACTACCAATTGCTACAACCAAATTATTCCAGGAGTTTGGAAAAGAACATAACAAACTAATATAGTTATCTTCTTCTGCAAGTGTAATATTAACAGATCCAAGTTGACTTACCAGAGTATTGAAGACATTTAGATGCTCTATCATAGAATCTCAATATTCCATCCTAATATGATACAACTTTCAAAGAAACAACTTGTTTACCAGGGACTTCGACTCATACAAATTCCCCAACTTTTCCCATAGTTCCTTGGCTGTAGATTCTCTCAATACATTTAGTAACACCAAATCTTCCAGACATAGTCTAATCGTACTCATTGCTCTTCTATCTAGATTCTCCCAATATTCTTTTGATATACCAATATATTGAGTACCAGTAGGTTGTGTACTAGGATCCACAATGATCCATTGTTATTTATCTACACAAAGGTCCTCCATCTTGAGCTTCCATAGCTCAAATTTTTTACCGTTGAAATTATCAATCTCGATTCTAGAATTTCTCACCATTTTCTTTCAACACACAAATCACCACTGCAAATATCCCACTAAACCTAGGTTTATCACAGACCCAAGATAAACTTTATCTATCAAGACCAAGTCAAACCCTCAACAACAAAGGCATCCCCCTGAATCCAAAAACATGATATGATACCGCATGTAAGTTTTAAACCTGTGAACTAAAGTAATGGATATAGATTCTTAAGAAAAACATAAATTAATCAATGGCCCATACACATAGTACACAAAGATTTACTTTAGAAACCCTTAACTGGGAGAAAACCAACCTTCCTTGGTGTTGCACCTCTCAACTCTTCATTGTATTGATTTCACCATTCACAATACAATATATACAAAATTTTAGGTATTTCTTGGTTACCAAAACCCTAATCCATTAATCCAGTATTAATTTAGAAAACCGCTAAAAATAGCAAAAAATGCTAAAATAGCAAAAAATGCTAAAATAGCAAAAACTGCCTAGAGAGGGATCGTCAGACACAATCGTCAAATCTAATGCACCCCCCCACACATATGCAAAGAATACAAAACCTACCCAACAAAATATAGGTGATAATGACCTAAATTGATATAATCTCAAAATATTAATATACATCAACATCATTATGTGTAAACCAAATTTGGTCACTTGAAAAATCTCATTGATGGTCCATAAAAAGTACATTTTCACTTTCTATAAATGTGTTTGGGTTTTGGATCATTTACCCTATTTCCTTGACAATCGAAATCAATATTAGATCATACCCCAAAACCAAAAATAAAAACCAAGATAACATACTATCATTTTTTAAGTTACAACAATGAAATCATATATTTTCAAGTAGCATTTAGTTATAATTTCATACATGAAACCGGATTTAACCTTAATTTCATGTATATGTAACCGGGCATTGATCCCAATTACAATTTAACCTCTCATTTTCTAAAGAATATATATATATATATATATATATATATATATATATATATATATATATATATATATATATATATATATATATATATATATATATATATAGATAGATAGATAGATATATATATAGATATATATATATAATTGAAACAAGAATATTATATTATAAAGGGGTTGTGGCATAGCCAACAACACTTATACAAATAGATTGGGAAAACTATTGATTTCCAATATCCCTTGGAAGAATAGGGGAGAGAGATTGCATTTTTCTACTAGGGATTTTCATATCAATTTCCTGAGTGCATGGATAAATTCTCACAAAATGATTAGAAAGTAAAATACATAAATAAAGCATAATTATCTCAAGAGAAATTTAAGGGTTGACTGATGTCCCATCCAGTCCTGGTTGGATTTCCTTCTTCTTGTGAGGGGTGGGGAAGGATTTGGAGCCTTCTTCAGGGATTTAGGGAAGGAGAAGGAGGGTATGCTTGCTCTACCTATTTTTCCTCTTCTTGACTTGAATCCCTTTCTTCCTCCTCTATTTCCTCTACTTCCTCATTTTCCTCCTCTAACTCTTTTGCATATTCCTCTTCTTCTTGTGCATTGGACACATGATTGATAGTGAATGGATCAGTACCACTACGGGGATGAGATAGTTCAGGATTAGGATCTGTTGATTGTTCCTCTTCCACCACCTTCTCTGTATTTTCGGGATTTATTGTTTCCTCTAAGTTTTTGAGAACTTCAAATTTGTTGTTGTTTGACGTAGGGAGACCCTCTTGAGATGGATTTGGATGAGATTACCCTTTTCCCTGAGAATTCCTTTGTATAATTGGAACTATTTTGAACTCAGATTATTTCCTTGACTTTTTCTTTGAAGGAAGTTTCTCTTCTTATATTTTTGGACAATTTTTAGCAAAATTTCCATAAGCATGGAAAACTATGCACTTGAATGGGATCTACTCATAATCTAACACTTGATGGTGGATTCACCTATCTAAATTGACTTGGAAATATTCTGGGGGTCCCTTATCCAGGCCCACCTCCATGCATATTCTCACACAAGAGTATAGGTTCCCTTATGATATTGTTACATAAAAAACAACCCATTGTATTTGCAATCTCTCTAATGGAGCATTCATTCTATAAAATTAGTGAAAGATAGGGTAATCTGACCCACATTGGGGCAATTGTAATATCTTGTTCTAGGATAAAAGGGTCCACAGGGAGATATATGTTCCCTTAAAACCCATGAAGTATGACCCAGATCTGAAAATTTGATCTCTCCCTTCCTTGATTAAAACGAGAAAGACAAAATAACCATGACTAGAGGAAAATGGTATTACATGTCCATTTATCTTCGGGGACCACTACTCTATTACCTATGCTTCCACAAATTTTGGGCTAGGCCAAAGTCTCGTAAATTTTCCAATTAGAGCCCTCTCAGATATGATTTCCTTCTTGGTTATGGATATGGGAGGTCCACTTGAGGTATTGTTGGGCCCCAACAACTCTTATATTTTTACAAAATTTAAAGGACCCCTATTAGAATCTTGATAATTATAATGGGCTACGGAATCAACCTTTTCAAATAGTTCCATTCCTGTGCTTGCTTTGAGACAAACTTAAGACATTCACTTTAATATGAGACATTTATTACAAGAGTATATGTCAAAAGTTAGAAACGAGCATAAAAATCTCAATTTAAACAAAAACGGTAATTTTTATCAAATGTTTACTTTCGTTTAAATTATGATTATGTGTTCATTCTTTTGCTCATTAGCAAGTTTGACTATTTTGAATAATGTGTTCAATACTTTATCAAATAATATCTTGGTTGGTTTCTCATTTTCATGAAATC